>JAUPMG010000011.1:518879-530304 GCA_031762675.1 Pachysandra terminalis
TCTAAACTAGATTTACTAAGTGAAATTCACTTATCAATCTAAACAAATTACTATCCTACCCTAAGGTTCTCAGTTATAATTTTTCACGAATTATTTCAGGTTATTACACAATATCTGGTAGACACCTGCTAGCTGAGGGTCAATGTCGTCTCTATCTCCAGAAGATGATACCTCACCAGTAGTAGCTCTTCTCCTTCCAGCCATCTACAAACCAAAGGTAAATATTAAGTCTACTAATCTACTCCATATCCTAATAATCATACAAGTATGGCACAAAAGCATGTTATCAAACAACACACAATTCCTAGTTTATATTTCTATGTTCCTCTATCCTATCTTCAGATTTCTATGTAATACCTAAGTTCACTAGTCTTCTAATATCCTTACTCTAAGTATAAACCTTATGCTCTAATACCAATCTGTCACGCCCCGAAACTCGTGGCACGAATTCCTATGCGGACAGCACAGATCTCGAAGTGAGACCTTCGAGTTCCAAGCGTGGAACGTGGATTGCCATCAATCACAAGCAATAAAAGTAAATGAAATACTCTTATTAAACAGAGTGCGAAAGCGAAATATAATAATCAAAATTCAGTCAATGACTTCAGCTGAGTCATGACTGCCTAATCCAACCAATGCAATCTCAAAACATATTAAGCATAAGTTAAATACATCAATTCCTCAAAAGGAATAGAAAGACTAGGAATTAAAAAGAAACATGCAACAACAGCAAAATCAGATTCCATCCATTTCCAACTTATCCTGCAACATGAGAAGTCGTGTGAGCTTGGAATGTTCAGTAAGTGATCAATCCGTCACCCATCCTCATATAACACCATTAGTCAAATCAAAGACAATCATAAGGAAATACGATAAAGAGAAACATATGACATGTATTGATTCATGGATGATACGCAAATAAAATTATTCATTCTTATGTTCAATATGTATACTCAATCAAGGGAATTCGAAAATCATATACAAATTTTACTAGGCTAATGTATTCTGTTAAATGCCCCTCATAAGTATCTTCACTGATAAGAACCAATTCGAAACATAGGTCACCAGGAACAGCCAGATGCCCCCTCTCCGTTCTGGGTGCTAACCCATGGTACGAAGGCCACCATATACAAATTTTATGAGTGTAAGTACTCAAGGAATAGCCAACCGTATAGGACTTCGTTGAATCCTACCCTTATTTAAATGAGACTTTCATCCATGGGTATAGTCAACCCAACCAGGAAACCTCACAAGGATAATCCCATGCTCTCTTCTCGGACTCACTTAACAGTCTACATTGTCATAACATGCATGCAATTATTAATTTAGGACTCAAATGATAATTCCCATTAGAAACTATCCACGCGCCCAACACGCGGATAATCCACTGGAAATCGTCATAAGTTTCCTCTCTATGTATAAACCAAATCAAAACAACATTCATCGTCCATAATCCCAAGTATAAAATCATGTAGTTGCAATTCCAAGTCATGGTTAGGGCAATAGGCTAGTGTGCCATGGCGATCAAAGTCGGTACCCCGCAGGTGAGACCAAACTCATTGACCTTCCTTTGATTCCAAAAGACCATATCATATTCACTTGGCACAAACCCCCAACCAAACCACCTAAAATTATACACCTGTATCCCTGATTTAATCCTGTCAGTAGCATCACCGATGTACCGGTGCCTGCCGGTGGGGTTAATCCAGTGTAAAATGTGTCCCAGTCGACAGCACCACTGGTGTACCGGTGCCTGACGACGGATCACGATTCTGGGCATTTTCCAGATTTTCGAAATCCAACTCTTTGAAATCAAATAAAGACCAAAACACATATACAATACATCGTTTTGAATGAAATCAATCATTATGCATTCAAAACAATATTTTCGTAATTCGAAAATTAAGCATGGAACCATAAGAGAACTATACAGATAATGGACTTACCTTGGTCTTAAGCTTAACTTCTTAGAATCTGAAATTACCTTTTTTCTTCTCCTCTTCCTTCTTCCTCTTTCTCTTCTTTTCCTCTTCTTCCTCTCAACTGAAAAATGACAGCTAGGGTTAGGATTTCTCTAACCTTCTCTTTTCTTCTCTTAAGCTCTCACAATCTCTCCTTACTCAAAATTCTGTTGATATGAGAATTTAAGGTGAGGGAAATAGAAACTTCTTCCATTACTCACATTTCCAAACCCACGACTCATCCCACAATCCCACGCACGAAGCTTGCGTTCTAAATTTGAAATTCAGTTTATTATTTCACTTAATACCCAATTAACAATTCAATTACACTATAGACCCCAAAATGTGTACTTTTGTTTCAAAAACCACCCAATATCTAATTTAGCTTTTAAAACCCTAAAACTAAATATCAGAAAAATATACATTAATTTTTATAAATTTATTTTTTTTATTTTTAATCAATTATAAATATTTTTTTAGTGTATTTAGGTCATTACAAAGATGCACCATTCAATAGACATGATGTATCACCTAGTGAATAGGATGCACTAACCAGTAAAAAATATAAATGAAGAAAGAGCACTTTGGAAAGCAATGATCGTATTACAATATATAAATGAAGAAAGAGCACTTTGGAAAGCAATGATCGTATTACAATATATAAATGAAGAAAGAGCACTTTGGAAAGCAATGATCGTATTACAATATACGACCGCTCATTTTAAAAACTTTTAAAAAAATATAGGCAATTTTATTAAGTTTTAAAAAACATTATTCACATTAAAATACTTTTAAATATACAACTAAAAGCGAGTTTCCTTAAAAAAAAAAAAAAACAATATTCAAGTTGCTACAGTAACAAAGTTTCCAACGTGCCAGCTCTACGTTTCTCTTCTGCCTCTAAAACTCTCTCTCCCTCTACTCACAGAACATATACAGTAAAAGAGCACTAACTCTCTCAACAGAGTAAAATAGACGTTCGTACAAAGCACCTACCAGTGCTGCATATAAAGGTCTCTCTCTCTCAACGCATACAGTAAAATAGAGTTCAATCCACAATGTCCATCTTCTTCCTCATCATCATCTTCCTCTTATCCTGCACATCACACCACTTAACCTGCACCGGCATTCTCTGCGACCAGCACCGTCGGGTCCTCCACCAACCCTTCTTCCCTCTCGGTTCCTTCCCTCCCACACAGTCCCCATCTTCCGCTCCTCAAACCCAACAACAACCGAAATTCCCATTTTCTTCTTCAATCAACAAACCACCTTTTTTCCCATCTTATCCCTCTCCCCCACCTCCTCCCTCTCTTTCTTCCTTCCCCACCTTCCCTGCTAACATCTCCTCTCTTATCTTGCCTCAAGCACCTGGCTCAAAACCCCTTTCCCGGAAACTCGTCACCGTTTCCGTTGCCGCCGTTCTCTCTCTCGTCTCCATCCTCCTCATTGCTGGCTTTGCCTTTCTTCTCTATCGCCAGAGACACCGTAATTCCGTCAATACCAAGACCCCCAGATCAGACAGTCTCCGATTGTTTCCTCCAAACACTGCCCCCTCCGATGACCATCACAAAGTACGCAACATATCGTCGACCAGCTCCGAGTTTCTCTATTTGAGTACTCTTGTAAACTCTCGTGGAGTCGAAGTTACTTCTGATTCAGGCAATGTTGGTGGTGGTGGTGATGTTAATGCGGCTGCTTCTGCTTCACCGTATCGGAGATTGGGTTCGCCTGAGCTCCATCCACTTCCGCCTCTCTCCCGGCAAAACTTCAGTCAGAATCATCGAAATGCTGAAGATGGTTCATCTGTGGAAGAAGAAGAAGAAGAAGAGTTTTACTCTCCCAGAGGTTCTTCGGGTGGTAAGGAGAGCCCAGCCGGTACTGGCTCGTGCTCCTGGAGGGAGGGTGTTTCAGCCTTTAGCCGCGGAGAATTTAGGAGGCAGCAGTTCTAACTCGAGTAGTCGTTCGTACGCTCCCGGTGGAAAGAAGAGCTCAACCAGTACTGGATGGAGCTCCCGGAAGGAGTTTCCGGCTGAAGCAGGAGGGAATTTGGGAAGCAGAATCTCTAACTCGAGTAGTCAATCATTCCCATCGTCAAATTCCGCCTCCCCAAGAAGCTTAAATTCAAAATCACCAGATTTTTTAGTCAATTTTCCACCTCCACCACAACGTTCGACGACCCCATCACCATCGGAGAGAAAGCCCCCTTCTCCATCTTCACAACCAGAGAGAAATTTGGAGAAAAATACACATTCCTCATCAGGACTTTCGAATGTGTCTAATCAAAATGGACGGTTGTCGGCAAGAATAGGCAGTGTTTCCTGGGAGCCTGGTTCTGTTCAACCGCCACCTCCACCACCTCCTCCACCACCAAGATTCTGGGAAACTGTGATTCCTCCCCCACCTATCCATTGGACAATCTTTAGGCCACCAGTTTTTGTTACTCCTTCAAGACCTGTCTTATTCCAAAGTCCCACTATTGTTTCTCCAATTGGATTGCAACAGAATCCTGAACCTGTAGAGATAAATCAGGAAACTCCAAAGCCCAAGCTGAAACCATTACATTGGGATAAGGTCAGAGCAAGCTCTGATCGTGCAATGGTGTGGGATCAGCTGAAGTCGAGCTCTTTTCAGTAAGATTTGAATATCCACCCATGTTTTTTTTTTGGTTAGAACTTGTCTAATTGTTGTGTAAGTTTCGCTTTGTTCAGGCTCCCTTTGTGTTGGGTTCAAATTGTTGTCATATGTTCTATTGTTTTGTTGGGCAGTAAAAGCTTTCTGCTTAAGTTTATAGAATTCGTTTTGTTACAGATTAAACAAGGAAATGATCGAGACATTGTTTGTGGTAAATGGTTCGAACTCAACTGTAAAGGAGACGACTTGGCGTCCAGTTTTCCCTTTGCCCAACCAAGATAACAGGGTACTTGATCCAAAGAAGTGTCAGAACATTGCAATTTTGCTAAGAGCACTCAATGTGACCGTAGAGGAAGTTTGTGAAGCCCTTTTAGAAGGTAACTACTCAACCTATGCATGAAACTTGACCAAACTCAAATTTTTTCTTATTGTGCTGTAAAATTTTTGTTGATTTCTTGTTTACAATGGATCATGGTGCAAAATCATTCCCATGCTTAGTTTATCAGTTGCTAATATTTCTGCTAAATGTTAATGTATTTTGAAATATTTCTTTATATGAGGAACTTTTTCCGTAGAATCAAAGATTATATATGGATGGTATTGTTATCTTGCTCTTATCTGTTTGTCTAAGTTCAAAAAATGCACTTCCAAGCTTGTAGTATTGGCATGTCAGATCTTCAGAATCAACGGGATTTCCTATTGGGTTTAATCTCATTTATGCCCAACTAAAATAGTTCATATGTCTAAACAAGTAAAAGCCATGTTACAAGGACTCCTCTCCATGTTACAAGGACTCATCTCTCTAAATTATCACATCAGGTAAACTTTGAGATTGTTTAGGCAGGCTCTTCAATGCGATAGATGAAGTTTTTACTTATTTTCTGTAATATATGACCAATATTACTTATTGGAACTCCATATTGTAAATAAGTTGAAGAATTTTAAGCTTATTTTATTTTTAATTTGTATACTTCTTTAGCATTGTTTGTGTTTAAAAATGGAAACCAATTTTTATTTAGAAAATATAAATACAAATTGTATGGAATTGAATGTGACTAAAGTGGTGCTGATGGATTTGTGCTAGTCTTAATTGGTTACAAGAGCAAGAGTGGGTACTGAAGTGGAAAAAAGATTATGGTCTGTGAAAGTTTACTTATGTAGAAGTTTTTTCTCGTTCAAGATGTCTCACTTTTCCCTGGGGAACGTATTTATGCAAGTTAGCATAAATTTATTGAAGTTAAATTAACTTCCTTTAATTTAATTCTCAGTGACTGTTCAATTCTAGATATATGAGCTTGACAATGCTTACATGGGTAAGTAATTCCTTTTGTACTGTGTATACATTTTCTCAATGCTGTTATTTTGAAAAATGAAAGCAATTGTTAGTTATCAAAAAAAAAAAAAATGAAAGCAATTGTAGTCTAATTTTCACTAAAAAGTTGCATCAGAATAAACAAAATGACCTTTTGTCTTTAATTCTCTAAATTATTCAGTTGCATTTTTTTTATCAGTAAAAGTAGTATATTTATATTAGTATAGAGAAAGAAAATAAAATGCAGACATCAGGCATAAGCCCTAGACAAAAAGAACCCCAGATAGCCCCTGGATATGAATGATGTACCCCATGAACCCAAACCAGAAGATGGTAGGAAAAGCTATTTACCCCCACACATCTTCCTATCCGTTGTTACGAAATATCCCATTCTCCCTTGAACTGGAAAAATTGGATAGATTGAAATCGGGCAAATGCACGTAACCAAAAAAGCATAGTGGAGAAGACTTGATTAATAACACCCTCCAAACCTTTACCCGCCCCTCAAAAATCCTGCCCTTTCTCTTTTTCCAAAGGGTCCAACAAATTGCTGCTGGACACATATTCCAAAGAACCGCCTTTTTGGATCCTCCTCTTTTCAGCCATCCCCAAGAACAAAGAAGAGCTTCAAACCCCTCCGGCATAACCCAACAGACCTTAAATCTGCTCAAAAAGACACCCCAAACCTCAAAATCTAGACTGCAGTGCAACAATAAATGGGATACACACTCTACATCTATTAGGGATAGACCATCCCCTAGCAATCAGATTGTCAAGAGTTAAAATTTTGCCTTTAACTGCAGAGCATAAGAAGAACTGAACTAGAAGGAACCTGAGATTTCCATAGTACTTTAACCACCTCGAAACATTCACCTACATCCGAAATAGAAGTATACCAGGAACAAACTGAAAATACCCCGTTAACACCCCCTAGCCATCTCCTCACATCTGAACCTTCCTTGAAAGCAAAACCTTGGATCGAAGACAGCAGTAACGCCACTGAATCCTGCTCCCTATCAAATAAAGGTCTTCTAAAACTCATATTCCAGGATCTCTCAAAATGGTCCAAAGATGATACCTCTGAGATTAAACTTTTGATTCTACGTTAGCCTGAATTGTTAGAATAGCTAATGGGCCGAAAGGCCCATAAGCACATCTCTTTTATCTTTCCTACTTATTGTACTTTTAACCCTAATTCTAGATTATATATATGTGCTATCTCTAATTGAGATGAGTACGATTGAGTGCTTAATCAACATGGTATTAGAGCACAGGGCTTGATACTGTTCACGAGTACTGTTCACGGCAACTCTTCTTCCTTTTTTCTTCTTTTTCTTGTTTTATTTTTCTGCTGATCTCACTTGCTCCAACCGAGAGGTAGCAATCTCACGCTACCTCTCGGGTTCCCCATAGAAGTGAGGTAGCGATTGCGCTACCTCTTTCTAGCAGTTTTGGGTGGTTTTTCTCTTTGATGGATCGACTATTTTAGGGCTTTACATGGTCTGATCTGAGTTTGGTTTGTTGAGTTTGATTGATTTTCCGCATGAAAGCCTGATTTTGAAGGTGTGGTGAGGTTTCTTGTTGAAGAGGATTTTTTTGCCTATCGGAAGGGTGGCTGTTGATCGCGATTGGCGTATAGAGGGGTGTAAATTCTCCCTATTTTCTCCTTTTTGGTGAGATTTTCTATTGCTTTTTTTTTTGGGTTGTGATATCATCATAAGTACTTCCGAACAGAATCCGACTGAACCAAAACCGGTTATTTATGAGATTGTGTCGTCATCTATGCGTCTTACCGATCAACACTTAGATGAGAACAATTTTCAGCATTGGCACAAAATTATTTATTTGCTATTCGTGGCATGGATAAGAATGAGCATCTTACGGGTAACTCTCTTGATCCAAGAACAGATCCAGCATATACAAAAATCTGGTTGCGTGATGATGCTAGATTGTATAATCAGTTGATTAATTCTATGGACCTCAAGGTGTCTTTCTGTCTTGGTAACCCATTGTGATACAGTTAAGGAACTGTTGGAATATCTTATGGTCCTGTACTCGGGCAAAGACGATCTGAATCGTCTTTATGATGTATCTCTTTCCTTCTTCCGATCGGAGCAGGGTGATATCCCGGTTAGTGATTACTTTGCGGCATTTAACAGGGTATATGAAGAGCTGAATGTATTGATGCCATTGACTGCAAATGTGAATCAGATACGACAGCAGCGAGAATAGCTAGCGGTCATGGCTTTTCTGAGTGGTATGAGATCAAAATTTAACCCTGCTAGATCCTAGATCCTAGCAAGTTGTGAATCTTCACTGACTATGGTTTATTCCAATGTACTTCGCTCCGTCCGTTCTGCCCCTAGCACTATAGATGCAAGTGATTGCGCTGCTTTGGCCGTTCACGACTAGTCAAGAGGACGTGGTGGTAGAGGGGGAGGATGCGGAGGGCGTGGGGGTCGTGGACCCGATGGGAAGATTATATGCTTACACTGTAGCGGTGTTGGTCACACGCATGACAAGTGCTGGAAATTACATGGCAAGCCTCCCACTTCCCGGTCTACTCATACTATTTCAGGATGTGTCTAGGACACTTCTACAGGGGTATCGGGGCCTCCCGATTAGGCAGTATCCATCTCATAGTCGAGGTGTATTCTCGGTTACTGGCCAATCAGTCTTCCACATCTGCAACTGTGGCTCAGACCGGATCATCTTCAGTTGCATACATATCTGTGTTTCCTCGGACTTGGGTGATTGACTCTGGAGCTTCTGATCATTTGACTGGGTCCACAGGTATTTTATGCACATATTCTCCCACGACTACTCATCCTGATGTCAGAGTGGCGGATAGGTCTCTCGTGGCTGTTAAAGGGATTGGCACTGCTTTTCCTACATCTATTATACGACTGCCATCTGTTTTATATCTGCCCAATCTTCCTTTTAATCTGTTTTCTGTTAGTGCTCTTACAAAAGAGCTTGATTGCATGACCACATTTTACACTGATCATTGTGTGTTTCAGGATCGTTCGACGAGGCGGACGATTGATAGTGGGTGTTGCACTTCAGGAGGTCTCTACGTGCTGGAAGAGGGACCAAATTCTGTATTGTGTTCTGGCCTGTCTCCCTGCCCTTTGGAGCTTCATTGTCAGCTTGGTTATCCTGCACTTTCAAGTTTGAAGTGTCTATGTCTGTCCCTGTTATCATTACCAGAATTGTTTTGTAAGTCGTGTCAGTTTGTGAAACATCATCGCAAGTCATATGTGTCGAGTCCAAATAAACGAGCATGTGCTCCTTTTGATTTAGTTTATTCTGATATTTTGGGTCCCTGTCCGGTCCTGTCAAAATTTGGTTTTCGTTATTTCGTAACTTTTGTGGATGATTATTCTCGAGTTACATGGATTTATTTAATGAAACAACGTTCTGAATTATTATCTATTTTTTGTGTATTCTATGTTGAGATACGTACTCAGTTTTCCATCCCTATTCGTGTAGTCCGTAGTGACAATGCCCGTGAGTATTTGTCTGGTCCCCTTGTCTCTTTCATGACAACTCACAATGAGGAATCACCACCTTATGGAAGTAGCACGGACCCTTGTGTTCAATATGAAGGTGCCCAAGTTATTCTTGGGCAATGCTGTTCTTACAGCAACATAATTGATAAATTGGATGCCTTCGTCTGTCCTTCAGGAGGAGATTTCCCATCGTGTTTTGTGTCCACGTCAGCCTTTATATTCTTTTCCTGTTAGAATGTTTGGATGTACTTGTTATTGTCGGGATATTCGACCCCAAGTGAAGAAGCTTGATCCGAAATCGTTAAAGTGTATTTTCCTTAGTTATTCTCGTTCACAAAAGGGCTATCGGTGCGACTCTTCTGAGTTGGGACGATATCTGGTATCCTCTGATGTCGTGTTTCGTGAGTCTTTTCCGTTCTTATCCCCTTTGTTGTCCTTGAGTGTGTCTGAGTTGTCCGACCTCGATGAGTTCCTATTATATGATCTCATACGAGTTCCTCCGAGTACATCCGTCACACCTATTAGTCCTCCTATTCAGACGTATGCTTGTGGCTCTCGCAGAATTTTTGGTTCCTCTCCCGTAGCTACTCCTGAGCCGCCCTCTACTGTATCCGACTCCTTGTTGATTGATCCACCGGCTGATCTGGATCTCCCTACTGCTCTTCGGAAGGGTCGTCGTAACTGTCTCAAGTATCCTATATCAGCCATGGATTCATATGCAGGCTTGTATCCGACTCTATAGGCATTTATTTCGACCTTGGATGCTGTTTCGATCCCTTGTTCTTTGTCTGAGGCCTTATCTTCTCCTGGGTGGCGGGAGGTCATGTTAGATGAAATGACAGCTCTTGAGACGAATCAAACATGGGATTTAGTATCCTTGTCCTCTAACAAGAAATCGATTGGATGCAAATGGGTGTATGTGGTTAAGATGAACCTCGATGGATCTGTTACTCGTCTCAAAGCTCGGTTAGTTGCTAAGGGGTATGCTCAAATTTATGGTGTGGACTATATAGACACTTTTTCACCAGTTGCGAAGTTAGCCTTGGTACGGCTTATTATATCTCTTGCCGCGTCATTTGGATGGCCGTTACATCAGCTGGATGTTAAGAATGCATTTTTTAACTGTGATTTGTAGGAAGAGGTTTATTTGGAGCAACCGCCCGGCTTTGTTGCTCATGGGGAGTCTGATCTGGTGTGTCAGCTTAAAAAATCTCTATGGCTTAAAGCAATCACCCCGGGCCTAGTTTGGATGATTCACTGAGGTGGTGTTGAAATTTGGTCTTCAAAGAGCGTCCAAGGATCATTCGATTTTCTTTCGTCAGTCTGATACTGGGAGCATCCTCTTGGTGGTATATGTGGATGACATTGTCATCACAGGAAATGATGCTACAGGTATATCTTCCCTGAAATCATTTCTACAGAGTCAATTTGAGACCAAGGACCTTGGTCATTTTGAGGTACTTCTTAAGTGTGGAAGTTTCCAGAAGTAATCGTGTGATTTCTTTGTTTCAAAGGAAATATGCTTTGGACTTGTTACGTGATACAGGAATGATCAATGCCAAACCATTTGATGTTCATATGGCTTCTGGAGTGAAACTATCTCCAGAGGATGGGGAATTATTTGATGATCTTGAGAGGTATAGACGTCTTGTTGGAAAACTGAATTATCTTGCAGTTACTCGTCCAGGTATTGCATTCTCTATGAGTATTACTAGTCAGTTTATGGCAGCTCCACGAGTTCCTCACTGGAATGCTGTAATACCCTGTGCTTTTGAAAGGGCAGAATTGTAATTCTTTCTTTGTGATCCAGGTCGGACCGGATCAGACAGGACCGGGTCGTGTGACTGAGATCGAAATCGACACGCCACAGTAAAGGGAATTGTGTATTATAAAGTATAAAAAAAAATAATAATAATAATTAAATAAATAAATAATAATTGTTGATGTGAATAGTTGACTAATCCGGTGATTAGTGCAACTTAGTGAGTTAAATCAAATGGTAAAATGAT
>JAUPMG010000011.1:548719-568623 GCA_031762675.1 Pachysandra terminalis
ATATACACATACTTGCATACATTATTCATTATAATGTCGCACAACCCCCTTACCCCACTATGTAGCACTTCCTCTTAATAGCATAAGAATGATTTTAAACAAGAAACTAATACATTATTGATTATGAGTTGTAAATACATGAATAAAATCATACATGTGACCATAGTCAATCTAGATTGGAGATGTTACTTCATTGTTATTCTAACTTCAATTGTACATGACTAACAACTATGTACATTATGATAACCTTGGGCAAATGCTGCTTCGATCGAGTCATCCCTTCGAATATAAATCTGACAAAAATTGCATTCTATCCATTTGATATTCTTAGGAATTGGCTGATAATACTGCAACTAGGGATGGCAATGGGGCGGGTTAAATGTGTAACTGTGGAAATCTCATTGGAGACCCCATAAATTTGGGTTATAACTCTCACCCCATATCCCTATGGGAGTGATACTCAAAGAAACCATAAGTGGAAGGAATAATAATATTAATTTTAACAAATATAATAGAAGTTACAATTTGTTTCTATAATGAATTGAAATAAATCTACAATCTATATTATCTACATATATCTTCTATAAATAGAAGACTCAACTCAACTCCTCCTAGGACTCTTTCTCCTAATTCTATTAGGAGAGAGTTATCCACATCCACACTTCTAATCAAGCATGGATGTCCCATTAAGTGGGGACCCAGGTCAGGCCAATCCGGTCGACCCATCACTTAAATCCAATAATTATGAAAAGTATATTTTTGGATATCTATTTTTCTTGCAAATTATTTTTAATTGAAAATATTAATATTTTAATATTACTCGCATAATATAAGTTAATAATATTTCATTCCTCATCCCTTGTACAGAGATCTGACCTCAGCGGTCTGGTCTCAAGCTACGATACATACTTTACTATGAAAAGGTTATGTACCGGCCAGTCCAGACTGATACTGGTCTAGACCGGACGAGTACCAAATCGGTATAAACGGTCTTTCATTTTTTTTCTTTTTCTTTTTCTTTTTTAAAGTGATGGAAAGTACATAAAAACCATGTATTTTGGGATTTTTTTTCTTAAAAATTATTTTTATTGAAACATTAATGTTTTACCATTACAGATATGATATAAGTTAATATTTCATTGATTATGAAAAGTATATTTTTGGATATTTATTTTTCGTGCAAATTATTTTTAATTGAAAGTATTAATATTTTAGCATTACACACATAATATAAGTTGATAATATTTCATTCCTCATCCTTCACACTTTTATATTTTACTTTTTCATATTTAATATAATTTTTATTTTTTTATTTTCCGAAAGAGATCCTTCAATGTTAAATAGATAATATGGAAATAATTTTTTGTAGAAGATTGACCAAGCTGGTCATCATATTATAGTATAAATACTATATACTTTTTCAAACTGAAATCCCTAGATTTTTTTAAGATTAATTAAAAGGGAATTTTTTTTTCTAGGCCAACACATATATCAGTCTTCCATTTTGCACATTACATAACCTAAAAATACCTATGCTGAAACGAAAAAAGAATTTATTTTATTTTTTTATATTTAATAGAATTTTTATTTTTTAATTTTTCAAAAAGAAATCCTTTTTTTAAATAGATAATATGAAAATAATTTTCTGTAAAAGGTTGACCAAATTGGTCAGCATATTGTTGTATAAATACTATATACTTTTTCAAACTGAAGTCCCTAGTTTGTTGTTTTTTTATTTTAAGATAATCAAAAAGGATTTTTTTTTCTAGGCCAACACACACACACACACACACACACACACACACACACACACATATATATATATATACCAGTCTTCCAATTTACACATTACATAACCTAAAAAGTACTTTATTTTGGAAACCCAAAAGAATTTATTTTTCCAAAATGTCCAGGCTTTCAAATCGTAATAATTAATATAACTTTGATGAAATGAAAGCAAATGCATTAGAAATGTGATTGGCTTGTATATAATCTCAATACCATACCAAATCAACAAGAAGAAACCAATTATGGTTTTCCCATGTGCTGAGGTCAGCAAACGACATAGTGGACAAGTTAGGCAAGGCCAGCGTTCATCGGGATTTGTTATTTCTTGGGTTACCATCTGAGGATATACTTATCGAGAGGGCTTGAGATGTTGGAGATGTCTTTGTACCTTGTTAGGTAGTCTTGCTACCAAGGGCCTTATTGCTGGTTTCAGATTCTTGTATTTTTTTTTTTTTAATTGTTTTTGCATTTTCTTTGTAGCCTTCTCTAAGAGCTATAATTTATATATTCTTTCACCTTGCTTTTATATATTATATCTTCATTACTCATAAAAGAAAACAATTGAAATAAGCCTAAAGTTACCCTGAGCTGTTTTTGGGATTCCAGACCTAAAAAGCCAAAAAATAATTCAAAAATGGGTGTGGATTTGAAGTGGAGTTCAAAATTCTAATAAGTATTTATTCTAAACTAAAAAGTTGAATTTGGAGAGAGCTTTTGGGACTTTTATTATGGATAGTAAAGAATTTATTAATAAAAAAAATGCAGAGGTAGTACAAGGAACGCCAATGGGAAAACAGTAACCCAAAAAAACATAGAAAATGGAAAGACCTAGCAACAGACTGAAAAAACCACTCAATCTCATGAAATGCTGCATCCTTAAAACCCAGATTCGTGCCTTTCCTATGCTGTTCGTTCTTTTCCAATTCATTGGCCAATGCAATAGCCAAGCGATGCACCCAAGAGAAGGATATATTGCACGATGATGCCAAATTCTTTACCAGGTTGATACAGCTATCCAGCTCCCGTGAGCCAATTTCTCCATCCTTTATTCAATCAATGATTACAGGTGAGTCACCTTCGACCATCAAGTTGGGAAATGAAGATTCTTAGCTTCTCTAATGCCAAAAGGGATGGTGATAATCTTTACCCTCATAGCAAAACCATCTACTAATTACGATCCCTACTGAATGTCCTTTCATTTCTCTCCAATTGAAATCCAACGAGCTTTCAAAAGTTTAATCCTTACCATAATGTTCCGGAAACATGAAGATTTCTTCTCAAGAATTATCAAACTTCTTTCATTCCAAATACCTCAAGGAATAGCATGGCTCAAAACTTAGTAGATCCTCTTGCATCCATGCCCAATCCCCCTGATGTCTTTCCACAATTCTCGAATAAGTCAAAATACTCCCAATTTGGGTCAAAACATCTTCATTTTAAATAAAGAACATTGCAGCACATACCAAAATATTGCAATGTTTTGTGATATACTGCAAATATCATGATATATTATGATATTTCCACCAAATTTTTGTAATATTAACGTTTCCCCTATAATATTTTATGAAATGTGCAGTATGAAACATATTGCATGACACTTTGCAAAATTCAAACCATGGTTATAGTAGATCCATGGAACTATGTGACTCGGCGACTCAAATCAGTCAGCTGAACTTGCGAACAATAGGCGGTGGTACCAAATTTTTTCATGTTTGTGAAATCCTCTTTGCCTGTTGGACTCATTCTGATCCAATAATTATCAAGTCTGTATGTCAAGTTTTATAAAATCAATCAAAGTTGTAGCAAGTTGTATTGGATGGTTGGTTTGACCTGCAAGCTTCTTTATTTCTTGAATCCAAAGCCGGAACAAGGGACGAAGATGTCAAAAGCATAGAAGTTTAGTAAACCTTCCCCATTATTTGACCATATTCATTTTGGTCCATGTCTCCAAGACACTAAATGTGGTTCCACTTCCCAAAAAGAACAAGCTTAACAAATTTATTTTAGACATGAAAGCTTGGTCTCTGCTGAAGCAGCTGAATATGATATATGAAAAATGCATGCACCTCTATATACTGAATGATCATTTTATGGGAATATCTGGCAGCTTGCTTGCTTTCTTAATAAAGTTTTGTGCTAGTTCAAACTGTGTATCTAACAGTAGCATTTGTTCAAAACAGGGGGCTGTTTGTTATTCTTATCCTCCTTATTCTGTTGGTGTTAGCAACTGCAGAAGCATTTTACTATTGATACACTTCGAAGTAGGTCTCATATCCATGTTTCCATCACTCTATTTCAGTGTTTTCAAAGGCATTTGAGGTGTAAGCCTCGAGGCACAACCTTAAGTCGCACCTTGCTCATGAAGTGTGCGCTTAAATGTCTTGAGGCGTAAAAAAAATGTATGCCTCACACCAGGCGTATGGCTCAAAACATAAGGCATAAGCCTCAGTAGCGAGGGTGATAAATTCTCTCAGTTTTAATAAAATTGATTTAATACTCATTTTTTAAGGAAAATCAAGGTTTTAACTACAAATTAACACTAACCAACCTTGTTAAGTAAAAAAGTACTACTAATTTTATTTTAATTGTTAATTATAATCACTTATCATGACATGGATACCAATTGTTATTTAATTTATTAGTATAGCTATATAAGTAATTTATATTTTATTATTTATTTATCTACAAAAGGTGTGCTCGTGAGGCTTACTCCACACGCTGTGGGCAAGTGAAACGCCTCGCCTCACGTCTTAGCGTTTTAAAACATTGTTCTATTTTAAGTTTAACTGTCAGTGCCACAGTGATGTGGTTATTGTTTAACATAGAGAATAAGGGAATCAAATTAAAGATGAAAATTGTACGTTGAATATGAAAATATGTTGATGCTATTTGTTCAGTAATTGGCTTGTTTAATTGATGATCCTGGTAACTTCCTTGTCTTCTGAAAAATGAATTGCAAGACATAGGTGCACAGGGGAAAATTATTTACTGTTGAAAAATTAATTATGCATGACATTGGCAGGGATTTATTTGTGAGGAATATCCTTCGCTGTGAACTGAAGTTTTTTAGCTGTTTAAATGTGTATGTCAAATTTGTTGATATCCATCTTGACCAAAATTCAACTCAATTAGAAGGTACTAACTGAATTATCAATTACATTATTTTTTATGGTCCAAGTAACTGTTCTAAACAGTTCAAGAAATAAATTATGGATAGATTACTTTGAACTCGTCAATTTGGATCAGTTCTCGACTTAGACCACTTTGGGACCTAGCATATGATGTCTCCGAAAACCATTTGGAAAGGGTTTCTTTTTCTCTGCAGTCCACATTAACTACTTTTCCCCCATGGTTAATCATAAGAAGCTAGACTAGGACCGTCAATGGGTCGGATCTAGATCCAATACCGACCCGAATTCGTTTAAATTTGTCCAATTAAATCGGATTTTTATCCGATTTGATGTCTGTCGGATCGGATTTGGATCTGAATAATTGGATCCGTTTTTATAATCGGACCCAGATTCGGATATTGGTACATCCGACCCGATTAAGATCCGAGTCTGATTAGATTAACATATATGTGTAGCATTGTTTCTCTTTCTGTCTTCTTTCTTTAGTTGTTCGGGAATATGTTTTTAATTTAAGTTAAATTACATTATCCACTGATATTTCACAATCTATTTGTATTGCATTTTAAATAATTTGTTAATTATTTCATTCTTAAACGTTTTTACTATCGAATTCGAATATATAATCAGATTTGTATCTTAGTCTAATTTGAATACGGATCTTATAAATATAATTGGATTCGGATTCAGTTACTCATATGAAAGATCCATCGGATCTTTAATCGGATTCGGGTCTCCTTGAATTTAGTTGGATTTGGATCATGGTGGATCTGGCCCGAATCCGACCTGTTTACAGCCCTAAGCTAGACCATTTCTTGCTGTATACTATTGATTTGTTAGTTTCAGGTCGTACCTCTTGACAGTTTTTTATTCTTTCTTTCAGGCAGCATGTGAACAATTGAGAAACAGCAAGATGTTTTTGAAGCTTTTAGAAGCTGTGCTCATGACTGGAAACCGTATGAATGTTGGGACCAATCGCGGTGATGCCCATGCCTTCAAGCTTGACACTCTCCTTAAGCTTGTTGATGTCAAGGGCATCGATGGGAAGACCACACTTCTGCATTTTGTTGTACAGGAAATCATAAGAACTGAAGGCTCTCGTCTTTCTGGTACCAATCAGATTACAACCACGGGAAAACCCCAAGAATTCACATTCCAGGATGATATTGAATCTAGAAAGCTTGGCCTGCAAGTTGTTGCTTGCCTCGGCGGAGAGCTCACCAATGTGAAGAAGGCTGCTACCATGGATTTTGATTTGCTTAGCAGTGATGTGTCAAAGCTGGCTAAAGGAATCAGGAATGTTATGGAAGTGGTAAAATTGAACGATGGAATAGGACTAAAGGAGAGAAGTGAGATATTCTCGGAATCAATGAATGGGTTCCTGAAGAAGGCTGAGGAGGTGATTGTAAGGATTCAAGCCCAAGAGAGTTTTGCTCTCTCTCTGGTGAAGGAAATAACTGAGTACTTTCATGGGAACTCGGCTAAGGAAGAAGCTCACCCATTCAGGATCTTCATGGTGGTGAGTGACTTCATCTCCATTCTTGATCAGGTCTGCAAAGAAGTTGGAAAGATCAATGAACGTTCAACTTGTCATTTACCAGTTTCTGCAAATACAAAACTGCCACCAGTTTTTCCTAGATTCCACGGAAGCTCGCATTACAGTTTCTCCAACGAGGAGAGATCATGACCATCTATCTTTGAACTTGATAGTCATATCATGTGACCATCCTTTGCTTTTCTTCAAAAACCTACCATGACTCCTGTTTTCTTACCAAGAGGGGATTTTGAAAATGTTTCATCCTATATGTAATATATAGTAGGAGATAAACTCGGGATTAATTAGTTGTAGCTGTTCCATCTTTAGGTTGTCTTGTACATATGTTAGGAACTTGATCCTAGATATGCTGTTCAGTAATCCATTGCCATCTCTCTTGTACTTTTTCAAAGCTTCGTTCAAGGAATCCTGTTTTGTAATAGAAGCAGAATCCTTGGCTGTTAGAGATAGTGGCTCATATTCACTAGTCTCTAGATTCAAGGGGAAGGGAGTACCAGACTTGATTTGACACATGCAGTTAGCATGTTGAGCAAGTATATGGCTAATCAAGGAAGAGAGCATTGGCAGACAGTCAAGTAGATTTTCAAGTACTTGAAAGGTATAATTGATTATAACACATTATGTTTGTGAGACATTAGAGTTTAGTTTTAGTTGTGGGGTATGTGGATTCAGATTGTGTAGGTGATTTTGACAAGGTTTTATTCTCAGGATCATGGATTGGACCAGTCCAGGCCCCTAACACGGATTGCGATCCGGTCTAGGATTGGCCCTTCCGGGTCCGATCCAAAAGTTGGATTGTCCTTTGAAAAAGAAAATAAATTTTGGATTGGCCAAACTGGTCCGGGAATAGTGATATCGGTCGTCGGAATGGCGATATCGGTTGATACCTATTGAATCGTTAATTTTATAAAAAAAAAAAACTTTGGATCGGTCCAATCCAGTCACTGGACCTGTCCGATCCAAAGCCACTTGATAGAATAGTTGTATCGTGGCTTGGGATCGGACCGATACGGACCTACCGATCCTGTTCGAATCGCTCTGATCTTTAAAACCATGGATTTGGATGACAAAAGGTCTACTACATATTATGTCTACTCACTTGTAATTGGGTCTTTATGTTGGAGATCCATGTTCCAATCTATTGTAGCATTATTTACTACTAAAGTTGAATACATGGTAGTGACTGAGATTGCAAAGGAAACATTATGGATAACATGGTTGAACAAGGAGCTTGGGATAAAACTAGATGGAGTTCAGTTGTATTGTGATAGTTAGGGTGTCATTTACTTGGCAAATCACAAGGTATACCATGCAAGGATAAAGCATATAAATATGAGGTTTCATACGATAAGAGAGTCGGTTACTACAAGGTGAGGTAATACTTGAGAAAGTTCACACTTATGAGAATGCAATTGACAAAGCTTATTCCTACAAACAAGTTCAAGTATTGCCTGGACTTGATCAATGTTTCTCGATACTGAAAAGCAGGTGTACCTCTAATGTTATTGGTTCAAGGTGGAGGCATGAGGTTATGATATCTTTAAAGTGACTGAATATTTACCAAGATGGAGATAGAGATTGTGGTTCATATTGACTAGTCTTTAGATCCAAGGGGGAGGGATCTGAGGGTTCAATATCATGGGCTTGGAGGGTATGAGGGGTGGAACCTCCCGCTTTATGGTAAGGATATATTAAGGATTTGTCCTATATATCGGGTAGGTGTATAAGTTGTAAACCTAAATTGTTATTTCATATAGTGGAAACTTCTCTCCCGTGGATGTAGGCTTTATCGAACTATGTATATCTATGTGCATTGTTTTGATCTTTCGTTTTACTGTGTTCATTATTATTGCTTGATCTCGATTAACACATCACTTGTTTTTCTATTAAGAAACTATCCTTTACTAATTAATTCTCTGTATTTCAACCATGATATGCTTGAAACTGAATTCTTTGGAGCCCAACAATCTAGAATGGATCTTAACTTCAAAGAGGTTTCATTCTTTTACGAGTATATGCAGGCTGAGAAAAAATGATGATTTAAAAACTAGTTACAAGGGATAAACTGCAGTATTTGATGTGTGAAATAATTATGTCCAAAGGATCTAGACTTGCACCTGACAGCTGTTGGAATGTGTCCCACATCACCTAGCTTGGCCCCGTCTGTGCAGGTTATAAGGTGCCAGTTCCCCTCTTCTTAATATCTGAGTTTTAAGGAGTTGAATGGGCTGGGCCATCTTCAACTTGGTATCAGAGCTTGGTTGGGTTTGTTGTCCGGTGCTGTCCGGTTATTGTTTCCGGTGCTGTTCGGCTGTTGTGGTCCAGAGGGTGTGTTGGAATGTGTCCACATCGCCTGGTTTTGCCCCGTCTGTGCTGGTTATAAGGTGCCAATTCCCCTCTTCTTAATACCTGGGTTTTAAGGATTTGAATGGGCTGGGCTTTCTTCAACTTGGTATCAGAGCTTGGTTGGGTTTGTTGTCCGGTACTGTTCGGCTGTTGTGGTCCAGGGGGTGTGTTGGAATGTGTCCCACATCGCCTGGCTTTTCCCTGTCTGTGCTGGTTATAAGGTGCCAATTCCCCTCTTCTTAATAATTGGGTTTTAAGGAGTTGAATGGGCTGGGCCTTCTTCAACTTGGTATCAGAGCTTGGTTGGGTTTGTTGTCCAGCTGTTGTTGTTCGGTGTTGTCCAGCTGTTGTGGTCCAAGGGGTGTGTTGGAATGTATCCCACATCGATTGGCTTTGCCCCGTCTATGTTGGTTATAAGGTGCTAGTTCCCCTCTTCTTAATACCTGGGTTTTAAGGAGTTGAATGGGATGGGCTTTCTTCAACTATAGCTCCCACCTAGCGATTGTGGATCGAACCGGTCCAGGCCGATCCCAGTACGAATCGGCAATTCGGTTCGGTATCAACCGATCCGTGTCTGATCCAAACGGCTTAGATTGTCCTTAAAAAAAAATTGGATCGGCCGGACCGATCGTCAGAACGACGATATCAGTCGCTGGAACGGTGGTATCGGTCACTCAACCGGCTGTACCGGTCGGTATCGAACTGATACCTGTTGGATTGTTCATTTTATAAATATTTAAAAAATAAAATAAAATAAGCTTTGGATCAGTTGGATCGGCCGATCCAGTCACTGGACGGGTTCGGAACGGTATCGGTTGGACCGGTCCGATCCAAAGCCACTTGATACAATAGTTGTATCGTGGCTTGGGATAGGACCGGTCCTGGCCGATCCACATACGGACCGGCCGATTCTTGAAACCCTGAATAAGAGTTCATAACCTCATGGAATCTAATCTGTATGTTGTTAGTAGGCTTGTTCATGGAATCTAATTTGTATTTTGTTACTAGGCTTGTTTATTGTGTACATGTGTGTATCAGATTTTTAAAATTTGATCTTGTAACTAACCTACTAATTTGTATGTTGTTAGTAGGCTTGTTTATTGTGTACATGTGTTTATCAGATTTTAAAATTTGAACTTAGTAACTAACCTACTGTATATTATCACATTGATTATATTAATACATCCATTGCTCTCGTTTAGGAGAACAACTTCTCAAATACCGTTACATGGTATCAGAGCACTCAAAACCTATGTTAAATACCATGGAATCAACCTCAATTGTGAATACTACCATTTCTGAAATGTCCACTGGAAATACCACTCCACCGGTTGGTAATACTCATCATATTGTTTCCTTAATTCCTCCCTATCCTTCGGCTTTATGATCTTATTGACATGTCAACAGAGAGGAAATATGTCCGCCAAAATTTCTTGTTAATTAAGATAGGATTGATTCTTCTTATTTAAATCTGGCTTATATAGTCTGGCTGAAGAAGGATTAGTTGTTGCTTAGTTGGATCATTTCTTCTTTAAGTGATCGTGTCCTTACCATTGTTGTTGGCTTGTCAAAGCCATGTTTGAATGACTCTTGAGAATATGTTCTTGTCTCAATCAAGAGCTCATGTTATGCGACCAAGGTTGCAACTTCAGACACTCCGAAAGGTTGAGTATGTGAGATTACTTACATGAAGCAAAAATAATAGTTGTTAGTCTTTGTGCAGCTGCTCAACCTATATTTGATGAAGATTTAATTCTTTATGTCGTTGTTGGTTTAGGTACATAATATAAGTTGTTTGTTACCTCTATTACTACTCGTTCTCATCCTCTTTCTGTAGATGTTTTGCATGATCTTTCGTTCAATCAAGAAGTAAGACTTGCTTAACAAAATTTCACTATGATTGAAGTGGTATCATGGAAAACATGACTGTTTGAGTACATAATCCCTCTCGTAGTGGTGGAAGAAATTCTCATCAACAATCTAATCCCAATAAAAGAGGCAGAGAATGTGGTCATGGAAGGTAACTAATTTTGGAAGTGATCGTCAAAATGTAATAACCCAAACTAAATAATAGGGTTAATGTGTAATTAATAAAAGAATAGGGAGTAATTTAAAATTTTAGTAAGTTAGCTTATTAGTTTGACTTTGACTTTTTGTGATTGGTGCGTTGTACAATAGAAAACTAAGTGCAACACATACAATCATAACTCTCATAAGTTATAATGTGTGGCTAGGATTTCGTAGGAGATTCTAATCTAATCTAATGGCTGAAATTTATAGTAGAAATACTAATTCTAGTTAAGTTGAGATTTAGTAATTAAAGGAAGACTAATGATTAGTTTACCTATAACTAGGAATCTAAATGTAAAGGTTAGAATTTAACTAATCTAATCTAAGGGCTGAGATTTAAAACCATATCCTAAACTAAACAATTCATGGACTAAGTTAAACTCAGTAGAAGAACTATAAGAACAACAACCTTGAACGCATGGATCATAATTTCAAAGTGAACAAAGAGAGAAGGAGAAGTGTAGTAGCTCTACTACTTGGGGAAGCTTGGAGGTTGAAGGAATTACAAAAGTTCAGATTTTAAAGAGGAAGAAGAATGTGTTCTACTCGACACCATTAATAACTCAAGATAAGTATTCAAACAAGTTTATTTTCTATATTAAATAGGTGCATATGTCATATTCCTTGAGTATGACATAGCATATCTATAAAATACACTTTCTTCTACTCCTTATTCAGAACATGATCAAAGGTCCAATTTCTGGGTTTGATTGTCATATGAGAATTAAGGTAAGTTAGGTGAATGGTTCGCATTGTAAATTATAGGGTTTCCTCGAAAATTGGTTTCATATTGATTGAATTATCTATATTTTGGCTTCTTGGGGAAAAATGGGTGAATTTTTTGGGTTCCCGTGCTTCGGTCCACTCGGGGGAGGCCGAGCAATAGACCTAAACTACTCTAGGCAATTTCGGTCTACTCGGGGGCAGGTCAAGTGGAGGACCGAAATCAAATTTTTGTGCCAAAGTCTTTGGAAAAGGGACCAATGCTCTAGGTCGACCGAAAGCTTTGACCCCCTCTTTGGCCTTGTGGTCGGTAGGCCGAGAATGGCCAAGTTTGTCCATTCGGCCTAAAATTTTTACAGCAGTTGTATTCGACCTATTTGAGATTTTTTGTGGTAATGGAATTGGGTTTTGACATATATTTTATATTTTTCATCTATTGAGTAGATTTTGCCATGTTCGTGGTGTTAGATTACCGCATGTGTGTGCGACCCTTGTGCGTCCTTGGGTTGGGTCAAAGAGATTATTTTTTTAAAATGAATTATTTTTCTGTTTAAAGAAAATTAACTGATTTCATGCCTTCTATATGATATGTTAGAGTTTTTGGAGGTGCGATTTAATTTTTTTTTATTTTTATTTTCATGATTAAATGAGGTTAACATGTGAATAATATCATAATTTAGATTATTTTTATTTGCATGATTATATGAGGTTAACATGTAAATAATATCATAATTTAAGTTTATCTTATGGGGTAACTCATTTTTAGTTATACTTTTGTAAATATCTTAAAGTCAGTAACCCTTTTTTAAATTTCATAAAATTGATTGTACTTTTTCAAAAGAATTTAAAACGAGTGGTTGTGCACTGTAGCGCGACCACTCGTTCCCAAAATACCCTTTCTCCCTATTTTTGGTTTCTCCATTGGTTTGTGCATCCCTGCCCATTCGGTGGTGCATCCCTACCCACTGAGTGGTACATCCTTGCACCTCCAAGTGTGCAAGGGATGCCCAATGGGTGGTGCACCCTTTGCACCACCAAGTGTGCAAGGGTAGGCCCACTAGGTGGTGCATCCTTGTCTACCGGGTGGTGCATACCTGTCCACTAGGTGGTGCATCCTTTAAATTTTAGGTAGGGATGCACCAACTAGAGGAGAAACCAAAAATAGGGAGAAAGGGTATTTTGGGAACGCGTGGTCGCGCTACAGTGCACGACACCTCGTTTTAAATTCTTTTGAAAAGTAAAACTATTTGTATGAAATTTCAAAAAGGTTTACTA
Organism: Pachysandra terminalis; assembly: GCA_031762675.1. Taxonomy (NCBI): domain Eukaryota; kingdom Viridiplantae; phylum Streptophyta; class Magnoliopsida; order Buxales; family Buxaceae; genus Pachysandra; species Pachysandra terminalis. The sequence continues at coordinate 561,605 of JAUPMG010000011.1, forward strand.
ACTTTAAGATATTTAAAAAAAGTATAACTAAAAATGAGTTACCCCTTATTTTATTTGCATCATTATATGAGGTTAACATGTAAATAATATCATGCTTTAAGTTTATTTGATTTGAATGATTATATGAGGTTAACATATAAATAATATCATGATTTAAGTTTATTTATTTGCATGATTAAATGAGGTTAACATGTAAATAACATCCTAGTTGAGATTATGTTATTTCTTAGATGGGTTTTGCATATTATCGATTAAAAGTAATATTAAAATTTTATTCTATTGGTGATGATCATGCATTACGACCTACGGTCTAGTGTATTTTTGATCTGATAAATAAAATATTAATTTTATTGATTAGTCTTAGATAATGATGCAAGATCAAAAAATTGTGTATATGAGATAATAATTAAATGTTCATTTTAATTGTAGAGGTATGTATGGCCACTAAGAGAATAGTAGCTGACCTAAACAATGGTGAGAAATTGGATGGCAAGAACTATGACATATAGCATAGGAAGATCTAATATATCCTAGATGAGTAGGAGGCCCTAAAGACTTTATCGCATAGCCTAGCCTATTTTGAGGAGGGCACCACTATCCAGCATCGTAGAGATATGGAGGCCTATCAGGCTTGGGCCAAGAAGGATCGTTGTGCACACTGTACTATTTTGACTAGTATGCACAATGACCTTATTGGTGAATTCGAAGCCTATAAGACTGCACTTGAGATGTGGAATGCACTGAAACTTGTGTTCGGTAGTACCTCGGTTATCAGATTATGTGCATTGACAATGAAATTTAAGACCTACTAGATGGCTCCCAACATGATCTTGGTTGAGCATCTTAGGAAGATGTCGTCTATGATATGAGATCTAAAAGCCGCAGGAAATTTCTTGATAGATGAGTAGTAGATTCTCGCTGTTCTAACATCCCTACTTGACTCATGAGAGCACATGAGGCTCGTGATGATGCACAATGAGAACATTAAAACACTCAAAGATTTATCGCTTCATCTTGAGCTCGAGGAAGAGAGTTAGATCGCAAGGTCTAATAGTACCGCGCTCTTAACCAAACCGGGGAAGTGCATGACAATCAGATCTAAGTGCAGACGCAAGCTTAAGGTGCCCCAACAGGGAGAAACAACTGAGAAAGTGCCTAAGGCACAAAGGTACCAAGCTCCCTAGAGAAGGAAGCGTGGATGAAAGAGAAATATGTCCAAAGTGATCTGCTATAACTGGTAGAGATTCTTATACTTAGTTTCTTTGTTATTTTCATAAAAGACTGCATCTCCATTTCTTTGGTGTCGGTTTTATTTGGTAGGGATTTATTTCTGATGGTCTGTTTAAAATTGATATTGATAATTCAAGTGATGCAAATTTGGTTTCTAATTTGACTTCCCATGATGATGATGTTATCATTTTTGATTCACTGAGCTAGGCCACAAAGAGCTAAAGAGGATGAACCGATTGACTAAAGCAGGTCTACTAAGATCGCTTGCCAATGTTTAGTTACCCGTTTGTGAGCATTGTTTAGTCGGTAAGTCACGTAAAAAACCATTTGGTAAGGCAGTGAGAGAAAATGTTTCTTTAGAGTTAGTCCATTCTGACATGTGGACGAATCAATGTTAAGACCCGCAACAGAGAGTCCTATTTCATCATATTCATCGATGATTACACGTGATATGGTTGTGCGTACTTGATTTCCCACAAGTCGGAAGCATTAGATTGCTTTAGATGCTTTGTGGCAGAAGTTGAGAACCAATTAGATCGACACATGAATTTTCTTCGTACCGATAGAGGATGCGAGTATTTATCTGATATGTTTTTAGAGTTATGTGAAGAAAAGAAAATCCGTAGGAAATTGATGATCCCTTGCACACCTCAGCATAATGGTGTTACAGAGAGAAGGATCCATACTTTGTTAGACATGGTGAAGTCGATGATGGCATATGCGTCTCTACCCATTAGTTTTTAGGAAGACGCACTTATGATTCGGCCTACATCTTAAACTGTGTCCCTATGAAGTTAGTTCGTAGCACACCGTACCAGTTATGGACTAGCAAAGGGCCTGACCTAACCCACATGAGGCCACGAGGATCTACAGGTTACGTTCATGTGCCTTCCCAATAGAGAGGGAAGCTAGACAAGAGTGCTGTTAAGTGCATCTTTGTGAGATACTCAGAGCACTCTAAGGGCTACATCTTCCGTGAACAAACCAACGGGGGATTAACACAGATTGAGTCACGTGATTTGGATTTCATCGATGATGATTTCCCAAGCAGGAAGAGATCAGGGATGAATTTAGTGCTTTTCGAGATGAATGAGCCAGAGTTGGGATCAGTGGAGATCACCCCATAGCCAAACACCACTGAGAATATTGGTTATCAACCGAATTCTATGAATTCTAAGGGTGTTGTGGACAATGGTAGTAGATTACCTCCCAGTGGGAGTGTCCCAGAGGACACGGATTCCAGCAATCCCATGCGTAGGAATAGTTGTTGATAGCTTCCTCATTGTCATTTTACGATTGATGGTGAGTCGTTCATGACTGCAACGCTCGATGATGATGAGCCTAGTTCATACCAGAAGGCGCTATCATCACCTGCTTCACAGAAGTGGATAACTTCAATGCAAGATGAAATGAATTTCATGGAGAAGAACCAAGTCTGGGAACTTATTGATCTCCCCCTAAATGCAAGGCCATTGGAAACAAGAGGGTTGTAAAGGTCAATCTCAAGGCAGATCAAAGTGTAGATAGATACAAGGTCTGTCTCGTGGTGAAAGGTTATAAACTACAAGGAGATGTTCTCACCAGTAGTGAGACGTACCTCTATTTTCCCCATTCTAACTATTGTTTCACACCTTGATTTGGAATTCTAATAGATGGATGTCAAAACTGCATTTCTCAATGGAGAAGTGGATGAGGAGATCTATATTGATCTGCAAGAGGGTTTCGTGGCCGAGGGGCATGAGTGCAGAGTTTGTAGAATCAAATGCTCCTTACATCACAAAACAGTCATCCAGGCAATGGTATCTAGGGCTGTCAATGAGTCGAGCTAGCTCTGGCTCGGCTTGCATGAGCCGAGCTTGAGCTCAATATTTAGGCTCGCGAGCTAAGCTCAAGCCCAAAAAGAGGCTCATTATTTTAACGAGCCTAAGCCTGTAATGACCTAAAACCTTTAATTGAATTTCTTCTTTATTTAATTTGAATAATTAATTAAGGTTATGCGCTTAATCATATAGAGTTTGTGAATTTAATAAGACAAAGGGTGAAATTATAATAAAACTATGGAATTAGGGTCTTAGTTCATTTATTGAGACTTTTGGGGTTAAAACTGTAATGTGATTTTATCCCAACAATTCAAACACACAAACTGTGCATTGAATTGGTCGTGTGTTCGTGGCTGTAACGTGGAGGAGAGATGGGGAGAGAAGTGAGGAGCTAACTCCCTATATTTCTAACTCCCATACGTGGAATTCAACTCAAAAGAGTTGTTGTGTTTAGAAGCAAAGAGAAACTGAGAGAAAAGACTAGGAGTTTGAGAGAAAATTCTGAATCTGAAACTCTGTTTCAGAGAAAAGGAGAAAGAAGAGAAGAAGAGGAGAAGAAGGGAAGATAAGGGGCTGAAGCCAGATTGTTGTTAGCACTTTAATACCGGATTTTAGGTAAGTAGATTATTCTGTATAATTCTTGCCGTTATACTTGACTGTTTTATGAATTTCAAGAAGAAATCGCATGATATCCATGATGTAAGTTCTACTAATATTGAGCATAATCTTTCTCTATTTAGTAATGTTATTGGTTTGTGGAAGCATGATCAAGTTATGTCAAACTCATGTATTGTTAGATTATGTTGATAGCATGATGTTAGAATAATGTTTGAGTGAACTTATATAACCCAGAAACGTTATCGTGAATCATCGGTAGGTGTGTCGGTACACCGACCATCCTATTGATGTGTTTAAGTATAAGAGACCGAGTTTGTCAGTAGGAGTCAGTACATCGACTATGCCATCGATAGAGAACCATTGACATGCGTCGGTAGGTACACTGATCAGCCTACCGACAGGAACCATATATTATTGACTAGAGTGCGTCGGTACACCGACGGGCCTATCGATAGGGGATTACTGTAGCTTATCGGTAGGTGTCGGTACACCGACGAGCCCACCGACAGGGGACAACTGTAACTGATCGGTAGGCGTCAGTACACCGACGGGTTTACCGACAATAAAGGATATTATGGATATGAGTTGATCAGTAGGCGTTGGTACACCGACTGACCTACCGATGGAATTGATTTTGGACAGAATTGACTGTTCTAAGTGGTTTTCTTGGGAGAATTTAAGGGTTTGGATGTCAGTATTGGTTCGGGCTTAATTGTGTGAATGGCACGTGCTAACTTACTAAACACACTCCTTAGATGAGTCTCCAGTTTGGAAATCATTCGTGGAATCCAATTATTGATTGATTGATTATATGTCATTAGGACGTGAATGATGGAATCCAACGAATTATCGACATGTATGGGCGCATGGATAGTTTCCGAGGGAGACTATCATTCTTGTCCTATGGAAATTGATGCATGCATACTATGTTCATGTGAGGTGTCAAGTGTGCCTGGGAGGTGAAAATAAGAGGTTGTCTAGAGCTGTAAGTTGAAAGGCCTACAAAATAAGTTATGGATCATAGTTGATTCATATGGTCAGCTGGACCTTGAGTATCGTACACTCATGAAATCAGTACATGGTGGCCGTACCATGGGTTAATGCCCAGAACGAAGAGAGGGGTTGCCGGTTGTTTCTGGTGACTACGGTCCCGAAACCTTTTGCGAGAAACCTTTTGCGTTACTAAAGCTGCAATAAGGGACACTTAACATCACATAAATATAAACATTTCATATACTGCATTGTATTCCTTAACTGAGCATCCATTAGAGCATCTAAATAATTTACATGCATCATATTCATACCATATCTGCATCACTTATATTTCTTTTATTATTGTTGTATTGTCTATGGAATTGAATCATGTATAGTGATAAGAATGGATGACAGAATCATGCTTACTGGGCATTCAAAGCTCACACAACTTACTCATGTTGCAGGTTGAGCTAGTGGTGATGAGGTTGAGGACCATATGTACTGCTGTCTGATTTGAACTTGGTTTATATATTTTAGTGTCACATCGTTTGAATAAAAACTTTGTTTAGAGTTTATTATGGAATTTTGTAATAAGACTCTTCTGAATCCATTGATTAGTTTTATTTATTTGGATTATTGTATTTAAACTTCCGCGACTCTGTTGATGAATAAAATCATATTTTATTTCATCTCTTATATCTTAGTAATGGTATCACAATCCGCGGTCCAGAAATGGATTCCAAAGGTCTCACCTCGAGATTTGTGCCATCCCACCTAGGGAACCGTGTTACGGGATCTGGGGCGTGACATTAGGTATCGTAGTCTTAGTTGAATTATTATACATTCTTTCTTATCTTAATTTTTATTAGATTAGATCTAGTTCCTTATTAATTTCTAGCCATTAGATTAGAATCTCCTACGAACTCCTAACCATTGACTATTGAATACTAACTAAATTAGAACTAGTATTAACTCGTATAGAATCTGAGCCATTAATTTAGATTAAAAGTTCCTACAAGATCCTAGCCACACATTTTAACTTATGAGAGTTATAATTGTGCGTCTTGCACTTAGTTTCCTACAATACAACCCACTACTGTTAAATTTTAAATTACTCCCTATTCTTTTGTTAATTATAAATTAATCATATCATTTTAGTTTTGGTTATTACAGCCAACCGGGTCGACCCATATAATATATCCAACAACTTTGATTAAGGTGTTCAAGTCTAGTGCATGGATGGCAATTGGACTTAGATATGTACCATTTTGGATATTGACATACTCTTGGTTAGGCCAAGAGCTCAACCGTACCATGTATTTCATACTACTGACTAGTAGTGATGTTTCCGTGGAGAGAAAGTGAATGGATCCTTGTTTTATTGTTGTGTGAGCCTAGTTTAGATTAGCTTGTGCTCTTAATTACTTTTGATTATGTCGTGAAGGGGAGACATGATGATTGCTTCTCTAGCATTCTCTTCTATGGTCGTGGAGGATATAGTGTAAAAGGGTTTGACTGGAGAAGTACTTAGTTTAATGCTAAATGGCATGAGGGCTTGGGAAAAACTATTTGGCATCACATTCTTAGAGATGTGGTCCATGGAGAGATATGTTCTTGATTTAAAATTACCATTGTTGACATTTTGAATTTTTAACTTATATATATATACATGTATACACACACATATGTGTGTGTGTGTAAATTATACGAATTATTTTAAATGAACACATGATCATGAATCTTGTTATTCAATATAGTTCTGAGTTGGAGCTCAAGATGGGTTACAAATACCTAATCTGATGTTGCCAAATGAGTCTGGAGCATAGGCAAGACAGTTGAGAGTGTGTCTCCATGGTAGTAATATGAAAACATAATGTTGGAGTCATTCACCCATTAGCCTGTGCTTGTCGGTCGTATGTTGAACAACCTCTATGACTAGCATCCATTACAAGGAGTTTTGACGAGTAAAAGAAAGATCCGTACTGTTTAGTGCCCACTATGAACTAGTCGGAGATTTTGGATTTTATGAGTGGCCTAATCCGGTTTGGGCCAAATCATTGGTGTATCCATAATGGATCAAGCTATTTGGACTAGGTCCATTGTGGATGCTCTATCTTACTCCTTGATAGTTTAGGATAGAGTTGGAAAAACACGACCCAACCCGCCGACCCGACCCAACCCGACTAAACAGGTTAGGGTCGACCCGTTTATTAAATGGGTTGGGTTCGGGTTGAGGTTTTCTCGACCCGTTGGTAAATGAGTCGATCCCAACCCAACCCCTCCAAACCCGTGTGACTCGTTTATTATTATTTTTATTATATTATTATCATTTTATTAATTTAAAATTAAAAAGAATAAAAAAATAATAATATAATA
>JAUPMG010000011.1:568723-584810 GCA_031762675.1 Pachysandra terminalis
TAATATAATAATAATAAAATAATAAAAAATTAAAATAAATAAATTATTAATTAATTAAATAAATTTTAAATGGGGTTGACGAGTTTGATCCGTTTATGGACAAGTTGGGTTCGGGTTGAGATTTTCCTGACCCATTGGTAACCAGGTCGAACCCGATCCAACTCATTTAAGCCTCGACCCGACCAGACCCATTGCCACCTCTAGTTTAGGACACTTAGAGATGGACTAGCATTTATAGTAGAGCTTTTCTATAGAAAGAAAAGCTCCTCCTCAACAACCCGATCCCATACATGAGTGTTTTTCTTTTTCTTTTTTTTTTCTTCTGAAAACTCTATCACTCTCTCTCTCCTAACTTCGTTTTACTATTTTGGAGTGCTGTAGAGGGTTTTGATATCCATCCTTGATTGTTTGTGTGGTTTTCACATTACGTATATCGGTGACCTGAGACGATTCCAATCACGATTAAGAGCTTTGACTGCAGATCGGTTCATAAAGACAGGTACGTGGAATCTGTTCAATCATCCTTCAAATAGTCAAGACTTTAGTAAAATATATGAACCAGACAGCGTTCATGCAACTTGCAAGAGTGTACTGTGATCGAGTAGTATGATGTTCTACTTTTCAAGAACGACAACATTACAAAGATTAAAGTATCTCACCACTTCCAGCCTAGCCACATATAAAATCAACACCAAAGAACCCTTTAACTAAGAACAATTTGAACTTTAGCACTACCTACTATTTTACTTGAGAAATGGAATCCAATAGCTTTATACCTTAAGCCATAAACAGCTGCTTGACACTCTTTTATAAGACTCCACTTGTCATTTGATATACTTCCCATGTAGCCTAAGATTTTCAGATGAGAGGAGAAGATCCAATCTGATCTTTCTATTGAATGAGGGTTGATATGACTAAGATTCTTTCCTTAAAGCTAAGAGTCGGAGTGGAAGACTGTCATTTCATGCATTTGTTATATATAACTCAAAAATGAAAAGTACCTGTTCAAATCCTAATATTAAATTTGTCAGTAACAGTAAACAAACGGCAAAGAATGGAGGGCATAAGATATGGAAAGTTGGGAAAAGCAACTAAACATGAGCAGCTCATTGGCTAGTGAAGGGGTAGGGACTAGGGAGGACATGAAAAAGCAAAACATGATAATTATATCATGAAGCATTCCACATAAATTTGTATTTATTTATTTATTTTTTTGCGGGAGAGAGCTGAGAATCCATGGCTATATAAGCTCTTTCCCTGTTAATAGAGAGAGCGTCACATAACTTGGGATGTGCAACAACCTCGAAGCTAGTCCAAACTAGTGGGAGGTTGTCTGCAGAGAATCAAAAACAGCAAGAGCGGTGATGGCACGAGGCAAGGTGCAGATGAAGAGGATCGAGAACTCTGTTCATAGGCAGGTTACCTTCTGCAAGCGCCGAGCGGGTCTTCTAAAGAAGGCTAAGGAGCTTTCTGTATTGTGTGATGCTGATATTGGAATCATCGTTTACTCTGCTAATGGAAAGCTCTACGAACTCGCCACCAAAGGGTCTCTCTCTCTCTCTCTCTCTCTCTCTCTCTCTATATATATATATATATATATCAGATTTTTACTGAAAGTTTTCTTGAATTATGAAAGATCTATGCAAGGAATTATTGAAAGGTACCTGAATTCGACTCCAGGAGCTCAGATTGAAGAAAGTCAGACAAAGCAATACGTGGTATGTATTTTTATGTCCTGGAGAAATATAGACTTCGTACCTCCCTGCCTACTAAAAATAAAAATTAAAAAAAATTGCAGCTCTTTAATTCTGTATATATATATATATACACACCGTATCTTAAAACGTAACTTAAGATCAAGCAACTAATTTTAGACATCTATGTAATTTAATCTGAACCATTAAAATAAAGTTATTTTAGATGACTTCTAAAATAAAATCTTGTGACAAAAATACCATTAGATTCGTCAATTTTCTGCAACCAAACTTTAAACACTATTTTGAAAACCAAAACATTAAAATTTTAATAAAACAGTAGAAATAGCTAACGTAAGGCTCGAAGAGATATTTCCAACGAACCAAAGATCGCCCAAAATGGAAACACAAGAATAAAGTTATGACATATAATAGCATTCTACATCATTTTCCCTTTGTTGGAGAAAACTCGTTCTCGAGTTTGTACCAGTGTTTTGATTCTTTTAAATATGCTTTATTCATATATTTTGAACTTCATAAAGAATTGATAACATCCATCTAATCTCTTCCACGATATATCCATCCATTGGGATATTCCAGAGTTATCAAAACTTCTTGAGCTTTAGAATTGTCGTACATTGGTTGAAAGATGTTGTGACGGAGCCATCTGTCGAGTTGAAGTATTGAGTCATCCCTAATGAAATCAATAGCCTTGGCAGAAAAATTCTCAAGCTATGACTTGAGTTTTTACCAGCAACCAAATATCTATCTTTAGGATATTCATCATAAATTGGTGGAGATTCCCAACTGCCTGAATCAATAGCGAGTTGGCAGACTTAGTTGTCAATGGTATAGGTGGAGTAAAAGATGTTGTGACGGAGCCATCTGTCGCTGTCTATCTCCTTTGGAGTGAGACAGATCCTACGTGTCACAAGAACTGACTCTTGATCACCTCGAACATACTCTTCTCAAGGGTTTTGTTCATCAAACACAATATCAAGTTCAGGCTCGTCGTTGGGTTCCTCTTCAAATTCCTTACATTCCACAAACAAACCCTTTACCAAGTCCATCATCTTTTTCTTAACTCGGCCATTCGATGGCCTAGTTCTCTGTACTTGAAACACTTTATTCCCGCGCTATTGACTGGTTTGTTGTTGTTGACTGATTGTGTCAAATGCCTTCCCGTGGACTGCACGCTAGTGTCTGTCTAGACGGTTGTCCTATTGGGTGCAAAAATAGGGTTAAAGGTTCCTACAGTACCACCCCTCCAACCCATCTGCTTGTCAAGATGAAAGCTCTACCATGTGCTTCAGAAATAGAAAATAAGTCAAATAAATTCAAAGTATTTTGGAATTGCTGACTTCAACCTCTAATATACCTAGATCTGAGTTGTTCTTCATATTCTACTAGGTCATTGCGGGACACCAATTGATAGAAGTCATTGGTGTAATCCTCAACAAATCTCGCCCCCTTTGCGAGGGTTCTGCAAATGTTGATACAGAACTCTCGTGTAGTTATGACGAACTAATCTTAGCCTTACCCTGTCTGGTTTGGGTAAGTTTGGACTGCTGCCACCAAGATGACGCACGTCCTCGGAATTTAGTAGCCACTAAAGGAACTCGTTTATCATTGGAAACATCCTTGAAATCTAGAATCTCTTCAACAGTATTAATCCAATCCAGAAAATCTTCCGGTTGCAAACGACCATAGAAATCAGGCATATCAACCTCCAATCCAGATTCTTAGTGCCTTGAATTAAAATCGTCTCTCCTTGGGTCGACTTCTGCAAAAGAGTTTCGGATTCCCTATACCACTCCCTGTTCTGATGCGTGTTCAAAGCAACTAATCTTAGCCATCTATACAATTTAATCTGAGCCATTAAAATAAAGTGATCTCAGATGACTTCTAAAATAAAACCCTATGACAAAAATACCCTTAAATTCATCACTTTTCTGCAACCAAACGTTAAACACTATTTTGAAGACCATAACATTAAAATTCCAATAACATGGTAGAAATAGCTCACATAGGTCTCGAAGAGATCTTTCCAAAGAACCAAAATCCCCCAAAACCAAAACACGTGCATAAAGTTAAGACCCATAATAGCATTTTACATCATGTTCGCACAGATATGCAAACATGAAACTTGCCTCTATTTTAGAAAGCATCACATGGTATGCACTTTTATCTCCCGAAGAAGTATCAACTTTGCACCTCTCTGCTTACCATAAATAAAAATAAATTAATTAATTAATTAATTAAAGCTCTCTCATTCTATTTATACAAGCACACACGATAACGTTTGCACAGATGCAAACATGAAACTTGCTTATATTTAAGAATGATTACATGCAATTTAATTCAAAAACAGTAACAAAAGAAATCGGGAGAATTTCATTTATGTATTTCCTTTTATTTGCACTATTATCATAGACTCTATTAATGTGGGAATAAGCAAAATCATAATTTAATATTTTCATATGGAGTTCATAACATGTATTGTATTTATTCTTTCTGATCAATTACTTGAGTGATTAGAAAAAAATGACCTTCCCTTTCTCAATATTATTAGTAAAAAAAAAAAAAGCAGAAAAATATATAGTGTATTTAAAGCTTTATAGATGACTGTTCTTAAAGATGACCTCAAAAGGTTTTCATGACCAATACGAAATAGCTAATAAGAAAATCAAAGAAAGAAATTAATATAGAAGCTTAACCTATTCTAAATCTAATCAAATCATAAATGATTTCTACCCTTGAAATATCATATGTACCCTCTCAGTTGGATCTGATTATCTTATTCCAAAATAGAGTTCGTATTCTCTTACTACTTGTTGAGTGAGTAAATGTTCTTCTACATCCAACCAGAAAACAAATGAAAGTCTAGCGATGTAATTAGTAAACCACAAAAACTTAGCCCACACCCTATAAAAGGACTTATAGGTATAATGCTAGCCCATGTGTCCTTAACATTGAATATGGAAATTTTAGCTGGTTTCTAGATCACCTGATCTTTTCCAGAATAAGTGTATCTGGAAATCTGGTGCATTAGATCCCACATAATACCCATTTTAGGAATTTGTGCATGAAGATCTCTCTGGTTTTCATTAATTAAATACTCTTCCTTGGTTGTAATGTTGATGCTTGTGTTAAAAATCATTTTACACGAATATAAATTTTTTTAGAATACCCAAGAGCGCCAATTATCCCATCAGACCCATGTTTGTTGTAGGGCGAAGAAGAATAGGGTTGATGGATCCGGCCACAGAACACACAACCCTCTAAAGTTTCTAGGGTCTTACGTAAAAGCTTAGAATAATAGGAATAACAGAGAAAACTTCCCAATTCAATTTCATAAAATTTCTAATCATCCTAACAACTTTCTCATAATATCTATTTATAAGAAAAGAAACCCTAAACTACTAAAAAAAATAAAAAGAAAACTAGTAAAAAAAATCCTACAAAAATAGGAAACTAATAAAAAAATCATAGAACCTAACTTTAGAACCAAGTAACTAATCCTAGCTATCCATTCAATTTAATCTAATCTATTAAAATAAATTGATCTCAGATGACTTCCAAAATAAAACCCTAGGAAAAAAGACCCCTAAATTCGTCACTTTTTAGCAACTAAACTTTAAGCCCTATTTTGAAGACCAAACCATTAAAATTTAAATAAAATAGTAGGAATTGAAGAGAGCTTTCCAATGAACTAATGATCACCCGACACAGAAACCCGAGCATAAATTTATGACCCATAATAGCATTATGCATCAATGAGTCTCTCCCAACAACAATATGATTGATAACCAACTTTTTTGCTAGATCTCTCACACTATGTATCATCCTCCATGACCAAGAACATTTGCTTGGTATATTAATAGAAAAAAAATTTATGTCTTTTATTAAGTGACTTCTACACCATTTAACACATATAGAATCTTTTTGTGCAAGAAAAACCACACATATCTCAAAATAAGATCAAGATTCCAATCCATCAATTTGATAATGCCCAAACCACCTCCTTTGAGAGAATTTCTCACCTTGTCCGATGTAATAGTGTGAATTTTCCTTTTCATATCACTTCCAGTTCATAAGAAACCATAAATCATATTCTCAATAACTTTTAGAACTCATTTTGGAAGTATGAAACATAGCTTCAAATTCACTCGAATACCAAAAATTACAGATTTAACAGGTTCTATTCTCCCAGCATACAAGTGACATCTACTCTTCCACCCCTGAATTTTATTGAGCATCTTTTCAGTGACAGGGTCACACTCTAATTCTTAGTCTTGTAGTAATTAAGGATATTCCAAGACATTTTACTGGTAAACATCCCTTAGTGAAATCCAGCATACTAAAAATCTCTCCCCTAGTCAGCTTTGGAGCAACAGCAAAATACACTTGGCTTTTGTTTAAATTAGCTCTAAGCCTATATATCTTGTAGATATCATTTAGAGTGTTCTTTTTGAAATTGATTGACTGTATATAAGTAGGATGAAAAATGAATATAATTCGTATGCAAAATAGATCATAGGGGACCCCAAATCCTTACATTTCTCAAGTTGAACAAAGAAAGTCTCCTAATTTTTTAGTTTAACCATTATGGCCAGAATGTCCATTACAAGAATAAATAGATAGGATGACAATGGATCACCCTATCTTAGATCCCTTTTCTCTTTGAAAAATCCTGTAAGACCCCCATTAAGGGATATTAAAGAAGATGTAGAGGAAATACAAGCCAAGACCCATCTCAGGAACCTAGGGGGAAAATTCTCCTTGGATTATTTTTTGAATTTTATCCCATCTGACTGAATCATAAGCCCTATGAAGATCCACTCTGATAGCACATCTTGAGGAGCATTTATCCAATTGATAGTCATATAGGAGCTCATGAGCCAAAAGGATAATATCTGCAATCCTCCTGCCAGGGTAAAGGCTTACTGGTAGTTGCCTACTAAGGATTCAATAACACTTTTCAATTTATTCGCAAGAAAGTTTTCAATACATTATAACCAGTGATATAACAAGATATGCGTCTTTAATCAAGAACAATAGTGGGATTACCTGGTTTAGGAACCATGGTATTGATGGTATGATTTATTTTCCTTAAGAGAAAACCATTTGAGAAGAACTCAATTATAGCCTTCACCACATCTTCGCCCACTAAATGCCAAGCCTACCAGGTGTGAACCCACAAGGCTCTGGATCTTTTTATCACGAAGTCTAAACATACAGTCCTTTATCCCCTAAGTTATAAAGCATTGACAAGAGTGTCTCTCTGGGGACTCGATAATACTTTTCCCAAATCAGTCATTTCAATAAACTATTCATGAGGTGGTTCAAATTTGACAAACTCATCCTTGATATTATTCAAATCAGTCTCTCTATGACCTTTAGAAGTATGAATGCACATGATTTTCTTTCTTGCCCTGTGCCTAAGGAGAGATCTATGAAAATAATGTGTTGCTATCACCCAGCCTTAATGACCGGATCCTAGATTATTGCCTTGTTTGTGCCTCTAACTTCCTTAAAAAATCTCTGTAGCCTTCAGTTAAAGTATTTTCCTAAAAGATCCTGCCAAAATTACAAGGCTAGTGAGTAAATTTATTTGTACCTTTTCATGGTTCATCTTTGTCTTAGCAACTTGATTCTTAAGATTTGAAAAATTAGTTCTCCCTCCAACATTTCAGTTTCAACTTCAACCTTTTAAGTTTGTTGGCCAAGAAAAAATTTGAGAACCTTGGATTGGTTCAACACAAAACTGATTAACAATTTCCATAAAATCAGGGTGACAGTCTAATAATTATAGAATTTAAAGGGGACATTAAGTTTTTGAAGATCCAAAAATAAGGACACTAGCCCAAGGGAGTGATCAGATAGACCAGGGGCACAATATTCCACTTCAGTTTGGTTGAATCTCCTAATCCATTCCTAATTGACTAGGGCCCTATCAATCTTGGATTTTATAGCATGAACACATTGAAATTTATTGGACCAAGCAACCTTTTGATTTTATATTACATAACTGCGAGTTATCAATCACATCATTGAACTCTCTTAATGCATTAGCATTTATAGGCCTACCTCCACTCTTCTCAGTAGAACTTCTAACAATGTTAAAATCACAATTATCACCCATGCTTCATTTCAATGAAAATACCTTAGTTGTCTCCACAATATTCTCCTTTCAGTAGCCTCATTATGTCCATAGACCATTGTGCCTTAAAAAACTTCATTTTGCCTCCTAAGGGTAACTTTAGAATGAATAGAATGATCTTATCTTGCCAACACCTTAATTTTAACTTCTTGATGATCCCCTTCCAGCCACATTCTTCTATGTATGGATTTTGTATAATTATAAGAAGCAGTCCCTAGCAATACCTTCAGCATTTACACTTCAAACTTTATTTTCCACTTGAGCAATAATATTATATACTTTAATAAAGTCACTAAATTCTAATTGTTCAAGGGGATAATTAAGTTTCCTAATATTCCGTATAGCCCATTTGATCATTTCAAAACTTTTTGTGATACCCCTTAGTGGTAGTTATAGCCCCATTAGCATCTAAAACTAGGCACCCCTTACCATCAACCAAGGTACTGCCCTTCTTCTTTTTGTTATGTATTTTGGTATTACTATAGTGAAATATCAAAGGAAAGCACATAGAGGTTTGGTACATGTGAGATACACATTATCATGTGTATATCACCTATAAGGAAGTTGTAGATTTGATGGATGAATAGATAAAGATTTGAATTAATTTGGAAGATATGGATTTGGTTTTAAAATCTTATCAAAACTGGATTGGGTTGATTTAGTTTCTATTTTCATCTCTATGTATTTTCTATTTAAATCCCCAATGGGGTCTCTTTGTAATCACCTAGAATTTATCAATAAATCAATTTCTCTTCATGGTATCAGAACAAACAATCCAATTGTGTTGACCATCCCACCATTAGATCATCCATTTCCGGCAGGCACCTATAGAGTTTGAATTTCTTTTTTTTTTTTTCGTTTTTGTTCATAAATATTGACCCATCACTTGCTTATAATCATATCTTGGATTCCAAGGTGAGATGCATGTTGCAATGGCAAGAGTTAACATGAAAGAGAATTAGATGCTCTTATGGGATTGACACGAGTACCTAAAGTATGAACCTCTTGCGTCCCCTAGCACATGTGATTGAAGCCTCAGTTAAGATCATCCGAACATCATCATCTACCTTCATTATGACCATTGAGCTATGTAGGATGTTGGATAAAAGATTCTTGATGAGATGATTGTAACATAAGATCCTTTCCTACACAATTATTTTTCTTCATTAGTTGTTTGTGAATGAGGGAAGAGAGAGAAAAACAATGTGTGGCTAAAAGAGCCAAGTTGTTTGACCCATTAGGCCCGTTTCAGGACTCATGATCCCCTTTGGTAAAAGACCAAACTCATGATCATGAGATCTAATTTTATTCCCAAAGAGGCCCTTTTAAAGGCTCGTGATCCCTGTGGCAAGACCATAGGCAGGTTCATGGAGCCATTGACCCAAAGAAGTCTATTTAACTGGATAAGAAGCCATTTGGCTCATCGAGGCTTTGAACCATTAAGGTTCACCCCTTTTATTGACCCATCGAGGCTTTAAACCATTGAGGTCCACCCCTTTTATTGACCCATCGAGGTCTGGCCCACGGAGGCCTACATTGTTCTCTCTTCAATCACTTCAACAACAGCATTGAAAAGATCATGGCGATTTGACAATTAGCAAGCTTGATACAATTATTAGAATCAAACTCATACAAATTTGCAAATTAGCATGAGTTTAACCAAGAGTATAGAGACATATCAGAGGAAAGGACATAGAGGTTTATGGATTTGTTTTTAAAATCTTATCAAAACTGGCTTAGGTTGATTTAGTTTCTATTTTTTATCTCTATGTATTTTAAATTTAAATCCCCAATGGTGTCTCTTTTTAATAACCTTGAATTTATCAATAAATCAGTTTCTCTTCAATTACCACCTAATGAATTAGAATTAGGAGTAAGACTTAGTTTAAGCTCATCCATTGGTGATAGGCTAGAAAATTATTTGAACAATCCTAATCCTCACTATTTAAATGTCCTATTATTTCATCCTATGACGCATTCAAGATAGCAGACTCAACCATTCTCTCCTCCAACACTTGGCGCCCCTGTATCAAAGGACTAACACCATCCCACATAAAAAATTGAAATTTTTCAATAGGCTTCCCAAAACCTTCAACAGCCCTCTCCTCAATCACTTGGCTATTTATGCTACCAGTTAGTTTAGTAGGCATTACCACTATACCATGCTCAACATTCGTAACTAAAAAACCATTGCTTCACATGTCCATTTTTGTACTCATTCTAAATATACTATAGACATCATGTCATGTGCTCTTATGGATCTTTTTGATTCTATCGCTATTGTAGTTGTCATCATACATGGTTTAATTACATCATCCCTTTGATCTAGTTTCAGATCCAATATAGTATAACAGTATATGAGCTGTCACATCCCAAACCTAGAGATCTCATTGGAGTCCCTAAAGATTTAAAATATAACTCTCACTCCATTCCACATGGGAGTGGTAGTCAATATATTGCCAAACACATTGAATCCATAAGAAAATTATAAAATCTGAAAATAAAATATCCTTAAAAATAATCCATTACATCAAAATAGCAAAATAGCAAAAATAAACTACTCCTAGTCTCATGCTCAAATCAATGTCCTACTAGTCATTCAAATCTAATCCTAATGACACTAAATCATTAAAAATATAAAGCCAATGAATCCTACTATAAAATCTATTGAAATCATCAAATAATATTCTCATTATAACTAATGTCTTCATTACATGCTTGTCCTTCATCTTGGTCATTATAGTCCTGCTGTCCCTCATCTATAAATCCTGAAATATGGTTGCTTGAAAGCGTAAGCCATACTTAGCTTGTAAGTAAACAAATCAAAACAGTATTTAAGAAAGAAGTAGGGACAATGCCACTCTTCATTGGTATTCCCATAAACAAAAAAATGTTAGTGTGCTAATAATGATATGATATTATAATGCAATGAAATATGATATGTTGTGATGTGCAATGCAATATTATATGCTGGTTCAATTATTAATGAATGTAATCCATGCTCATGCAATAAAATATATAATCACCGCATGTGATTCAAGCACAATCATATGAATGCAATATGCATGCTGTTTGGCATTCAAGTAGTGTATGTCCCACGCCAGATCTAACATCACTACCCAAGATGAAAACCATTTCTTGCATACATGACCATGATATTGGATTATTCTATGTCCGCATCATAGTTTCTAGGGGCTACGACCTAATGGGCACAATCCCCACTCTTATTTTTAATCACGAGGACTAATCCTAAGACATCACTCAGAACATCCTTTGTGAACCATACATTAGCCGATCTACTAATAAAATTTCACTTGGTCATTCTTCCAACAAGACAAGTACAAAGGTTGGTTTATTGGAATAGCGAATCCCTCATCACATACAAATCAGTTCATCTGAGACTTCCTCACCAACATTGTAATTTCCAGATTACAATACCATTCATTATATCCTTAAATTCCAGAAGTATGAAATTATAGGGTCAAGTCAAGGCATTAGACCCAATTCAAGGTCATAATGCTCCATAGGCATATATTGTGAAAGTGTATTCTGCACATTAACTAAACAATCAATTAGTGTATATGAACATATGTAATAAACTCAATAAAATATGATCATATTGTGCCTTAAGATGAAAGAATCAAAATAAAAAATTCACATGCTGGCAGACATAGCCAAAGTACTGTCAATAGGTTAATTATATCAAATATTCATCAAAATCAATTTCTAACACCACAGGTAATCTCAATTAAGTATATTAAACATGCTGATAAAAGTTCATGGCAATCGGAGAACTTTCAAAATTAGCGGTATACCACTAACCTTGCCGCTAGTCTGCCGCTGGGGTCGTCGGCACACCTAGCGCTATACCTTTGACCCTTGGTAGCTTGATCAATGAACACAAAAATATTTCATAGAGGGTCAGTACCCTAGCGCTATGCCACCCCTCCATCAGCAGCCTAAGCTGAAACCAAAAGAAGCACCCTATGGGTGTCGGCACACCTAGCGGTATACCGCTAGGTTGCTGTTGTAACCCAGAAAGCACGTCAGCACACCTAGAAATATACCGCCATTTTGTCGACGCTCGAGAAAAAGCCCATAAAATCATGAAAAACCATAATTTAGTCCTTTTAAGCAATATTTTAATAAAACACCATTCATGGATTTGAATTTTGAATAAAACCTATAGATTTAAATTACAATTATCATACTCGGCTTATCTTGATCATGGCATGGTACTCAAACCCAGAATATTATACTTTCATTATGTTTTGATTAAGAAGGAGTAGAAGAAAGAGAATTTAAAGATATGTTTATGCCATACTCAAGGAATATGAAATAGATACCTAGTTCGTATCAAAAATACAGTTTTATTTGAATATTTATTTCGAATTCTTATTGTTGTTGAGTAGAGCACCTTCTTCTTCCTCTTCAAGGTCTGAATTTCGACACTTCCTTCAATCTCCAAGCTTTTCCAAGTTTTGAGTTGTTGTACCTCTCTCTCTCTCTCTCTCTCTCTCTCTCTCTCTCTCTTTCTCTTCTCTTTTGAATTATGGTTCATAAGTCCAAGGTTTTGTTTTTATAGATTTCCTATTGAGTTAAACTTAGTCTAAGAGTTGTTATCTATTTAGGATATAGTTTTAAATCTCAGCCCTTAGATTATATTAGATTAATTCTAACCTTTAGATTTAGAGTACTAGTTATAGTTAAACTAATCATTAGTCTTTCTTTAATTACTAAATCCTAACTTAATTAGAACTAGTATTAATTCTCTACTCTTATATTAGATTAATCAAGTCCCAATCTAATCTCAACCATTGAATTAAGTATCCTAGTCTTAGTTGGACTATTTAATAATTCTTATCTAACTTGAATCCTTATTAGATTAGATCTAGATTTAATTCCTTATTAAATCTTAGCCACTAAATTAAGTGTTTCTATGAAATCTTAGCTACACATTATAACTAATGAGAGGTATGATTGTGTGTGATGCACTTAGTTTTCTACAGTACAATCCATCAATCACAACAAGTCAAAGTCAAACATAATAGTTAATTTACTAAAAATTTTAATTACTCCATATTCTTTTATTAATTACTCATTAACTCTATGAATTTAGTTATTTAGTTTGGGTTATTACAGGAGCACCACTTTAACATTTGATATCTTACTTACTATCATACTGTTTTTTTTTTGTTAATTTAGTATGTTTGTTTCTACACGTTCCAATTATTCTCATATTGAATCCAAAAATCGTATATTATGGTATGTTGTATGAACTATCGGCTGTATGTTATAAATTCATTATAGAAGAACAATCACTTGGTGAACTATTACGTATATCTTATTTATCTAGTTGTCCCATTACAAAGTGGACTACTATTGGGTACAATGCATCTTATGGTTTCACTTTATTTATTCAATTACAAAGAAGCAACCAATAGTTACTTGCTCAAGTGCTAAAGCTGAATGTTGTGATATAGCCTCTTTAACGATCAAAATTACCTCTTCATTGTGATATTGATCTTGTTGTGACCCTCTACTTGTTTGATGTGATAATCTCACCTCCAGTTTTCTTGTATGACAATATTAGGGCCATATATATATTTGTGAATCCAAAAGTTCATACTCATCTAAAAAACATTGAGCTCAACGTTTACTTTTTATAAGAGAAGGTTGTTGTAGGAGGTCCTTTTACTAAATGTTTACCTCCGTCCTCTCAAATTGATGGTATCTTCACCAACCAACTATATAAACACAATTTTTGTTATCTTAAAGACAAGTTTAGTGTTCATTTTCTTTCTCCTTTCAACTTGATCGAAGTGTTAGAGAAGATTCTAGATATTCTAATGACTTTAGTCGACATGACACTAAACAAATGTGTAATCTTAACGATTATGCACAAATCATTCCTCTTATCGGAAATTGCATTAAGATTCAAATTTTCTCCATGTTGAGTGATTGAAATTCATCCAAAAGCATGAGTATTAAAAGATTCTTATATATATGACCGTACACAATTAATATGTAATTAAAAATAATATTATAAATCTTCTTTTCAATGTTGAATCTTTACATTGGATTATTGATCATCGTCAAATTAAATTTTTTATATTAAATTATAGATTCATCATTAGAAATATTTATGATCATAATATGATAAAAATTGATCCGTTGATTTGTTTGAAGTTCTTCCAAAATAAGTCTTTTTAAATCAATTCTATAATTATATTGCAATTGTCAACTACAACTATGGATTTTGAATGCTTATTCATAATGAGGACTATCTTTATGTTATTTTGAATAGGAAGCAAAAGAGGAAATAAACATGTTGAAGAAAGAAATCCAATTACTCCAAAAGTGCCCCAGGTATTTTAAGATATGATTTTGTAAAAATTCATTATATTTCATTACTAGCATCCATAATTTCTTTTGTAGATAATAATTTTGAAAAAATCGAAACAAGAAACCTATAAAATGGTATCAATAAAATAATTTCATCCACTCAAATTTAATGAAAATAATATAGATTCTAAGTCTAATTATGTTTGAATATGTTCATATATATGTACATTTGTGTATATAAATGTTGGTTCTAATGATGTAGGGAATATTAAAGTTGAAAATATAATATTAAATTTTGTATAGTGACCATGGGCTTACGAATTTTCTTTTGATTTAATATTTTTAAATCCCATAGGTAGAGCAACATATGAAGAACTCTATTTGAGGGAGGAGGGGCAGTGACTATGAGCTATATATAAATAAAATAGTAGCAATATACCTAGATAGGGGGAACGTTAGACTTACTGCTCTAAACATTTATATAATGCAATTGAGAATGATATAAAAATGAGATATTCAACCCTCATACTCTTGAGGACTCATGATGTAATAAGAAATAACAAAAAAAAAAAAAAAAAGATTAAATTCTAAGTTAACCGTTGTTGTCTAGATGGACAATATTTAGGGTTTCACCACATTCGATCTTGAATCCACACCCTCTTCGGCCAACTCATTTGTAACCAAATTTACCTCACATAAAAAATGATGAACCCGTATTGATAAAATGATTTTTAGATGTATTATATCATCCCACTAATAAGAGAACTTCCAATTAACCTTCTAAGGTTGTCAAAACCAATTGAATACAACCTTTGTCATACCCCAAAATTTGTGGCACGGGTTTATTTAAGTGCACGTGGACTCCAAGCATGACCTTCATCCCCTCCATTAGATGGTTACCAAAACACAAAGCATAAAATAAATATGTACAATGGAAGAATAATAATAATTAATTAAAAATCCCAATATGAATAAAATTATAACTAAAAGTCCAGAAATATACTATTAGCATCTATTCTGAAATAAAACTTCCAACTAAGTTTATTACAACAAAATACTAATTCTTCAAAAATAAAATTTTTAAAAACAGAACTCCCAATAGAAAAATCAATTAAGAAACCTATTATAGCTACTCCTAATCTAGAATCTCCATCTTCAAATCACTTACTGTTCTTTTCATAAAAAGTGGTAAATATTGGGATATATTTGGCTCTAGCCATTACACATCATCCAATTTGACACAATGATAAACTAGTATTTCATAATTCCAATCCAGCTCCTGAATATGTAGAACAACTACATTATATAATCATAGCATGGTTAACAATAAATAGTCACTTAAATCACATGGCATGCAATAACAAATCAATGCTTATCCCACAAGGATTCACACATAGTTCCACTTGAGTCATACACGATAAAGTTGGGCTTTAGGCATTCTCATCTACCATCGGCCCTTAAGGTTACACATACCTGGGTCACCAATGACAAAGTTAGGCTTCTGGTATTCCATTCACTATCAGCCCCCAAGGTTCTCTTAACTGGTCAACTCATGAAAAAGTTGTGCTTCCGACGCTCCTCCTTAATTGTGATATTGGCTATTCATGCATAACCACCATTAGCCTCTATTTACTGCTTGGGTCACTTATGACAACATTGGGCTTTCAGGTATTCTATGTGCGCATCATAGTCCTAAGGACTTTCAACCAATGGGCTACAATTCTCCAACACAAATTTTGGTTATGGGAAGATCCTCCATTATACATGTAACGACCCGGACCGGAAATTCCCGATTACTTAGGTTTTCCAGTCCAAGTGTAACATTCACCTTGTATTTCTACGAGAGTGGCTACCCAAATAGAAATCATAAGTGGAAGTCCTGAGC
>JAUPMG010000011.1:584910-595373 GCA_031762675.1 Pachysandra terminalis
GGTAATAAGTAATTTTTCCTAGAAATAGTGCCTCATTTGAAACTTTTATTGACGGTGTTGGATAGTTGCATAAAAATGACTATAACGCCACTTATAACAGTTATTGAGAGCCACCCCACTCCCACCCCCACCCCCACCAGCAGGGCCCCACCATACCACCACCACCGCACTAGGTGGTGCAACCCCATCACTACACTAGGTGGTGCAAGGGATGCACATTGGATGGGAGTGGTGGTGGTGGTGTTAATGGTAGTGGTGGGGTGAGGGTGGTGGTGGTGGGGGAGTTAGTGGGGTGAGAGATAAAGTCTTCTCTCAATAACTGTTAGAGTGGCGTTATGGTCATTTTTATGCAAATATTTAACACCGTCAATAAGAGTGTCAAATAAGCACTTAATGGCCATTTTGAATCTTTTAAGGAGTTGGTTGTCCAAAAATAAAAAAACGATGCACTAATTGGTAATTTTCCCTAAAACAAATTAACGAAAACAAGAAAAAAATTATTTAAACCTATGAACGAGCACATCAAGATAAAAACTAATAAAAAGATTCAATAAAATCGTTGAATCAAGGAAAATAAATAAATATATTTATTTTTGTTCATTTCTAAATAGGAAAGACGATAAGTAGTTTTGAAAAATTTTAAACATAAAATATATGTGTGTTTAATACATTTTTGTGAAAAATACGTATTTTTTTCGTTACATGAAGTTTTAAACAAAGTTTAAAAACGTTAAGCATCAAAAAGGTGTTTTCTAGAAGAAAAAAAAAAAGGTTTTGCTAACAGTGCTCTTGATCTGGTGATCGTGGCGTCTTCAGCCCGGGATTCTCCATGAAGATCTTCACTATTTCCTGCCAATTTCCATTCATGGCATCTCTAAACATGGATTTCTTGATGGTTTCCAGTTCTTCATGTTCATAGCTTCTTTCACAAGTGAAAGTAAAAAAATCGTGTGTAGAAACATTCGTTCTTTCGGTTTAAACCCTTAGAATTATTCAATACACGTCTACACCATCTTCTCAGAGAAACCACGAAATCACTTCTCCCAAACGCAGCCTGCGTTTGCCACTTATCTAAGCAATTAGCACCTTTATTCACTCCAAGATCTCGTTGGCTTCTTTCTTACTAAATCTACAAACAAGGACCAAATTACCTTTTGCTTAATCTCCTTTCAAATACTCGTTACAGTGTGGAGTTGCCTGGGCTTTCCCATGAATGAGTACAATACTAATAGGTAGTTTAAGTGGATCTTCTCGACAAAAGTTGGGAACAAAAAGTAAACATCATAATTTCAAATAACAGCATTAGCACCATTACATAAGAGAAATTGATCTCGATATCTTATTAGATAGATCATAATACAAAGAAAGAAATGTAACAGCAAAACATGTGCCACAGGGTAGTATTAGAATCCAGATATTTGACAGAGTTCACCCTTTCAGAATGATATATAAAACATAGTCGATAGCCCTTCTATTCCAATCAGTACCTGACACGAGAGAAAATTTTAGCTTCTTGTTCCAATCCCAATAGGAAAATTATCCAATCCATAAAATTGGAAAACACAGCCAAGGAATTTTGGCCACGTCTCTGGAAAATTCACTGTAATGACCCATCAAAATTAAATTACATGTTCAATGAGCACGGGAAGGTTTGTATTCCATAGAGTTAACTCTTTTAAATTGGGATTAACAAATATCATGGATATTTACCTTAATACGCACGACATCTCTCCATCACTTGCTACAGGTTTTGCATCAATCTTTGTAATGGAGAAGCATGATCAACAAGAGTGATCCTGACATTATGTTTGATGCAGACCTGGAACCGAGGGCAAAAATATTTAGTATATACTGACGTGAATCAGGACTCACCTCCAAAAATCTAGGATATAATCAAATTTTTGTAAACATGATCAACCCATTTCAAATGAACCCGATGCAGACTTGGAATTAGCAGATGCATCATGCTCTCACACACAAAAACCACTTTCAATCATATCTCTTCTTGATAAGGGTTCGCTTGCTAAAAGAAAGAAAAAAAGCTTATTCAATGACGGCTTAAAATTTATCCAAAGAGGCATCATTTTCACTTCCATAGGCTCTGAACTCCATGTGATATAAAAATTACAAGAATTCAGTCAAGCTTCCATACTTTTGGAAATAATTAGATCAAATTGCAATGATACAGTATAAATATTGTAAACCAATGTAGTCGTGGGATGCCCTTATTTTGTAGAACTTCGCCTTTTGATTTTTGAGATAATATCATCTTCTGAGCATGCCCTTCAACCACTCGTTATGTATTATGTATAAATTTGACCACTAAAGCTTAGAAGTGCGACAACATTGATCTCCCACTTCCACTTAACTTTTTCTTCGTTAGCCCTCTATGGCACATTGTCGACCTCACAGTAGCACAACCTATTGCGAAGACGGGTTCAAACCCAATACAGATACATTATCGTCTTAATGAGACGGCATTAGTGTTTATTTAATCAATTACTAAAGCTCAGGCAATAAATCGAAGTTGTCCTTACATTTCTTTGACTTCTGTAAACTAACATTATTTAGTTTTTGTTTTGTGTTTCCATTAGCTAAGAAGAGTTCCCAAGTAAATTTAAGTTATCAGTAGTCGCTAAAATTTATGATAATGATTTTAGTAAATTCCCAATTTCTACTATACTACGTATGTCAGATTTTACTAGTTACTATATTCATCATTTCTATTTTTGCTATAAAGAATTTAAGATTTTAGTTTAAAAAAAACCGTAAATTGCACTAAAATAATAAGTATACCACGAAGAAAATGAGATTTCTTTTAGTATTTTATTAAAAAATGAGATTTTTTAAATAACTCCAAACTCTTGTGTATTTGATAGAAAATTTGTATACAATCAGTTTGATATTATTAGCAGTCATCCAATTACATACTAAAACTGATACCATCAGATTTATTATCTTTGTTAACTAATTATCACTAAATTATGGACAAGCAAGGTTCTCACTTGTCACCCAAACGATGCATGCATGTCTGTTCAGGTATGAAGTCTATCCTACATGAACATAGTTCAATACCTTCAGGCATCAAAACCTTCTAAAACCCTAAATTGAGTTTATGCATAGTAGTGTAGTGTGTTTTTATGTATGTCTACAACGTAGCAAAAATGTGTACATACAATCACTGTAGATTTTGGAATGAGATTCTACCTAGTAGTCGTGAAAATATAACCTTAATTCGTTTCCATCTGTTCCCGATTTGAAAGTTCTTTATTCCCATTTAGCCCTTCATCTTTCTCTTGTGTTGGATGCTGCAGTAGCACTTGAACCACCATCTCTACCAACTCTTCAACCTGTTCACTTCCCATACGCTTCTCACATTCCTCTATCATCTAAAACATAGGGCATGAGAACGAAGCAGATAAATCAAGAATTTCAACTGAGACTAGTAAATTTGTATGAGAAGTTAAGAACCCATGAAACAGAAGGGGAATGTAAGATATCTATAGAATAGCCAGTTAGACCGGTCTACCTACAGCATATAAAAGCAGGAGCATGACAACCATCCATTCCATTCTTCACCAGAAACACTTTCCAGTTTTATATTTATTTTTTCATGTTTTCATTTTTATTTTCCAATTCTAACAATCCAGAAGAATGTCATAGACCATATGGATATACAGTAGCATGGTCTGCTGTACATCTTACTCCACTAAATCAATTGCATTTCAGCCGGTTTCCAGAACGTTTAACAGATCAGTAACAACAAATGATGTACCGAATATATTTTAAACATCATGCTCTAGTGGTTAAGGATATGAAGTAGTAGTTATGGGACTGGCTCAATTACCCAGCTACACATGCATGTTAGTCAAGCAGTATCCATTATAACTACAAGTATTAAGAAATTTAGATCATTCATTCAGTGGGTCACATGGTCAGGGGTGTACACCAAGCTAGTCATATGAATAGGAGATTTATAGAACAGCAATACACATCCAGAAAGATATTGCAATAGATACAAAAACTTGGGCAGTTATAAAGTAATTAAGATTCATGTCACAGAGAATAAACAACATAACAATCATAATTGTAGCAAGTAAAAAGAAATATATTTGAGAAGTATGTATCACCTCTATCATTATAGTCATAATAGCGATAAGTTTGAATTGCGTAAATGGTTTATGTTCTGATTAACAAAAATTGGCCAATGGGAAGACCTGGGTATATGATCCATTGAGCCCAAACTAAGCTTGATTTGGCCACTGACATGAGGCCAAAAGGAACAAATTTATCCATTCAAGAGTTTGACACCAACAATTTATGCAAAGTTAAATCTCCATAAGTGTGAAGCTGTTTTACCAAAATTTGGACAATTTTCTTCAGCCTTTCATGCTTCGACTCCAGTTTGGATGGTTGAAATTTTGCAATCACTTTCTTGATTTCATTAACCAATCAGACAAGTAATAATAGTAATAATTTCTTGAAAATGATGTCATATAAAAGTGAACAAGGCAGATGAAAGATCTTAATTAACGAATGGGTACAACCCACAGACTTAAATCAATGGAAGGACCAAATCCTATATAGATCATTCACAAAAATGTGGGCCATGGTATTAATATTGCTCTAATTGAACTAAACTATGTGTCCAAAAGTGCACTTCAGAAAAGAAAAATCCTAACCCTGAGAAAAGGAATGTCTCATCACGAATGGCATCAAGAGAAAATGATGATATGGTATCCCTAAAGTGGGACAGTTGCAGATTCCATTTCCCATGAGCAGCACTTGCTTGAAACTGTGTATTCTGCAGAATCAGGTTGCAATCCATGCTGAAATTGTTTTGACTAAGCATCCCAACAATGGGCTACCAAAAAAAGAAGCGTTTTTCTTCCAAAAGATAACTTTCGACTTGAATCTTTCCACCACTAGTCATATAATTTTATATGGCAAGGAGATTCCTAAAAGAAAGCCAATAAGGTGCGTGGAAACGTCCCAACCTTACACTCTAATCCAATGAACAACCTTGCCAATCCTCCAGCTTTTCCGCTCAGAAAAGTGTCATTCATGGAGAGATTACATGTGAAGAAATGATCAAAAGGGCTGTATTTGCCAGATAATTTGGAGTTCCTATCATAATGCATGACTACTTAACAGGGGGATTCACTGCAAATACTAGCTTGGCTCATTATTGGCGAGATGATGGCCTACTTCTTCACATCCACCGTGTGTCCAAGGTCCAATATTGAATGGAATCACCGGTTTCAATCTATAAAAGTGGAACATTAGATGAGGACCAGATTAGACCACTCTCCTCTTCTGATTTCCATCGAGGATTTACCTTAACGCAGATCTAGCTCCTTCAAGTTTCAAAACATGTCCCAAATTTACAGTGTTTATTCAAAAAATAATATTTTTAGCCCCATATAAAGTGGCAAAGCAAGGGGCTACCGAGGGAGACTCGAAAAACCTTATTTGTTGAGACCTCTCATTCCCATCAAAAAGCGGGGGATGCTATTTTTGCATTTTTAGAATCCCCTCCGCTAATAAAAACCTACGCGCTGTTACTAGTCAAGGTTTGATTCACTGGGGAGTCACATATCCCCGAGTGCTTCCTCCTTGGCTCAAGTCATTTGATTGAATACAAAAGAAATCAATAAGGGTGACTTAACTTAACTGAACGTCTACTTATTTGTTCTAACCTTTTAGTAGTTTTGGAGTCACAGTCTGACATTGAATAACCATCTAATATATGCGAGTAGAATGCCCTCAAGATGGAAAGTAAGAAATATGACTCCATTGTTTGAAAAAAATGAAGCCTATAAACATTAGTCATAATCCCCTCCGCTAATAAAAACCTACGCGCCGTTACTAGTCAAGGTTTGATTCACCGGGGAGTCACATATCCTCGAGTGCTTCCTCCTTGGCTCAAGTCATTTGATTGAATACAAAAGAAATCAATAAGGGCGACTTAACTGAACGTCTACTTATATGTTCTAACCTTTTAGTAGTTTTGGAGTCACAGTCTGACATTGAATAACCATCTAATATATGCGAGTAGAATGCCCTCAAGATGGAAAGTACGAAATATGACTCCATTGTTTGAAAAAAATGAAGCCTATAAACATTAGTCATAATCCCCTCCGCTAATGAAAACCTACGTGCCGTTACTAGTCAAGGTTTGATTCACTGGGGAGTCACATATCCCCGAGTGCTTCCTCCTTGGCTCAAGTCATTTGATTGAATACAAAAGAAATCAATAAGGGTGACTTAACTTAACTGAACGTCTACTTATTTGTTCTAACCTTTTAGTAGTTTTGGAGTCACAGTCTGACATTGAATAACCATCTAATATATGCGAGTAGAATGCCCTCAAGATGGAAAGTAAGAAATATGACTCCATTGTTTGAAAAAAATGAAGCCTATAAACATTAGTCATAATCTATACATCTTGAACAAATAATTAGTATATGTGACGTCATTAAGAAGTGTTCTACCATCTAACTAGAATATCAGCATGATACATTAGGTTGAAAAATAAAACCATGCACTCATCTGTTTTCCTGGGAATCAGCTTAGCACATAGGGTACAAATATCACTTGAATGTGATCCCAGTTAAAACTTTAGTTAAATAACTAATCATCCAAAACTCCATACTGAGTTTTCTAAGATTGTATGCGATGCTTGCTAAGAACACCGGTAGTAACTTGGTTAATAATCGACTAGTCCATTATGAGTTTTTTAGGCCAATTTAGTAAGAAGCAACTACAAACTTTCCACGTGTGATTTTTCTCCCACTTTTAATCTTGAAAAAATTGTTGGTTGATTATTTGGCCCTTGTCGGCTTGTGTTAAACAATCCTAGATATAGGATCTCGAGGAGTCCAAAAAACCGACCTTCGGATCCACCACGTGGATATGGATAACCAGCCACATAATCAACCCAATCTTGGTTGAATTAGTCTCAACAAAATATAAACACCAGCGGAAGTCTCATTTAATTAAAACCATAGCTCAACCAAAAGTAAGTCAAGCTAACAACCCACAATAAAGTAACATAATCTTAATTACAAGTTTCTGCCCACCATGGGGTCAAACTAAAGTAATTAAAAACCAAGTGTACACTATCATAAAAATCAAGTATTTAAACCCAAAGGGATCTCTTCTCCAAACCGGTACATCAAACGAATAGATTACCTATATTGATTTTCATTTTGCTACACCAACCCTCTATCCTAAAATATCCTGTGGTGTGACTTTGGAAAAAGTTTTGGAACACATATATAGTAAACATTATGTATCTACCAATCCAATTATAATTTGATATATTTTATACTCATTTGCATAGAGCATATTCCATGTAAGGTCAAAGCCTAAAATAAAAACCTGAACTAAATATGAAAATGTAAGACTTTCAATGTTGAATAATGAACAAAATCATCTACTCAAACAACTAAAAAATTACAAAGAGAACGAAGAGAGGGGCGTGATATGCATCATCTCTTTGAATCTAGATAAGAAACCTCTACTCCTTCTGTCACAAATTATACATCAGGCTCGCTAACTCTCCCTCTAGTTCGGGGACCAAAGGTATACAGGCCAGGTTGCATGTATGGCATAAGATAAGGATGGTTAAAATGTAAAAATAGGAATAACAAGGAAAAGAGTAAAAAGTGAATCAACAATCAGTAAAATGCCCATAAAACAAGCACAATGTTGCGGATTCTAAAAAAATAAAAGGAATCAAGTGAAAAAAATCTAAATTAAATTACCGGGTCAATTTCAACAATGGATGATGGCCTAATGTTGACGATGTTGAGTTTCTCAGCCTTTACAAGGTCAAACTTCTCACATCTTTTCAAAAATTCATTGATGCTTTCTCTTGTTTGATTGCAAGCAGCACTCTGAAACAAATAATCATAAACCTAGAAGCACAAAATAGACAACTTACTACATCAAAGAGCTCACAACTTTTAAGTTTAATAAAAGCACAAACCCACAAACAGGAGCCGAGACAAGGGGGCAGGGAGTAGCCATGCCCCCTCAAAGTTTTTGAGAACATATGCATGTTCTGCCACTCCACCTACCTTGAGTGGAGTGGTGCTACATGTTGTCCCAGGCAAAACTCCGACTGTTTTAAGTTTTTAATAATTATTATTTTGTATAAATACTTTTTTAAATTACAATTCTATACATATAAATATTTATTTATTTATTTAAATTTTTTAAAATTACACTCCCACACACACACACACACACCCACCCACCCACACACACACACACACACACACACACACACACACACACACACACACATATATATATATATATTAAATTAGTCCTATACCAATTGATAGGACTGTCAATGATCTGAGCTAGCTCGGCTCGTATGAGATGACCATTAGCTCTATAATTAGGCACACGAGCCGAGCCTAAACCCGGAAAAGTTCATTAACTTAATGAACTTGAGTCGAGTTTAATAGGCTCGGTTAATGATCGGCTCGGTTTATTTATGATAGATATAATAATAATTATCAATATTAATTTATTTGAACTAAGCTAAGGATTTTTTGCAAGCCGAACTTGAGCCTAAAATATTTTAATGAGCCTGAGTCCAAAATTTTTTAATGAGCTTGAGCCGAGCTCGTTACGAGCCTAAGACGAGTGGGCAAAGCACGAATCGACTCAGCTCAGACAACCCTACCTATTTAGAAATATATATCAAAGTTTTAAATTTCGTTGACATTTTTCGATTTCGTTTAGGTAGACAAAATCGAAATCCTAAAATTTTGCCCTAAAAGATTTCCGACAATTTTGACAAAAAATTTTAAAAGTTGCCGTAATAATTAATTTTGATTAAAATTATAATTTTGTTGAAATCATTCAAATTTTATAGAGAAACTTCAATATTTTCGATGAAATTTTGCTATTTATTTCATATCAAAAAAGAATATAAAGGTTTTGTATCAAAAATTTATTCCGGCCCTCCATACTAAAATTATTGAGTAATAATTAGTGAAGCACAATAGAGCTTTTTTTTGTCGTTTGTAATTTATTTTGGCCCCCCAAGAAAACTATTCTAGCTCCACCCCTGCCCATAAAGATAACAGCAAAAAAGATCCCACCTTAAATTCAGATGGAGCTATGGGTGCAATAACCTGTGTAGGATCCTTTGAAGCCCCTCTAGATCGTAAAAACTTGAACACTTCAAAATTTGTAAGTGCTCCAGCATTGGATTTCTCTCTACATAAGTTCATGCAAGCTTCGCCAATGCTACTATAACCACTAAAAACCCAACCTTTTACAAGTATGAAAAAAAATTGAAAGGATCCCAATTACTGAAAAAAAAATGTAAACCAGTAAATTAAAAGCCCAGACCGGAGTAAATAGTAGGTACATACATTCTCATCACCAGATAATCAGAGAGTGAAACAGGTTAGCAACAAATGACGGTTCTTCAATGAATAATCACAAGTGCACCTTAGATTCTGTAGTATTCTACAAAAAAAAAAAAAAAAAGATAACCTTCAGAAATTAGGATTTTGAAAAATAATACCTACTACAGGAACTTATTACACATGCTTTTTCATCTTAAATTCCATATTGCAAAATATTGGAAACAAAGAAAGAGAAATGGATCTCTTTGAAAACTTACCCTAAAATTGATAATGTGATTAATAGAGAGAAAAGAAAAAGGAAAGACTTCTACAAAGTCTAGAATTCTAAGACTCACATAGATTGTAATCTATAGAAGCTGGGAGCATCAAAGTAGTGGAATCAAGAATCATAACTACCAATTACAATTTCAATCCTCAAAATCATAATCAAAATTAACCCTTGACGCATTAGGGTATTATTGGTTGTATTCGAGTCACGGATAGTAATAAATGCTATGAAACCGAAACCCTACAAAATTAGTAAACCAAAATAACCTAAAAACAATATTTGTAATTTTGGTTGATAATTGGTTACATATTTATGATATAAGTATATAACAATATAACAAATACAATGTAGTCCTCCTCAAGTTCTTGCTCAGCTAGCATTTCTTGAGTTTTGTCTTTCTTCAGTACGTTTTGGCAAGCATGCTAAAAGGTCTTTTTAGGTGGCCAATACCACATTTACTAGCAGAAGTTAAATTAGTTTTGCACCATGCACACATGACCCTTTCTTCTAGTTTACCATTAATTAAAATTTTAACATCCTTGAAATGTTTCCAAACCTCGATCTACGATTTCTTTTTTTATGAGGCTTAAGAATATCAGATTCAGAAGGTCTGACATCATTTCGTACCGACTCCTGTGGTGATTCATCGTCTGCTTAAGATGCATTTTCCTCCTCAACCATAGGGATTTCAGTCATATTATAACTAGAAAATGGGGATTGATTCACTATCCTATTATATACCTTAGTACCTAGCATTCTTCTAGGATTCATTTAATTTATAAAATTATTTAAATAAATAT
>JAUPMG010000011.1:595473-621442 GCA_031762675.1 Pachysandra terminalis
CTCGGGGAGGTTAGCTTTATGTTTTATGATTAGGGTTGTTATTGTTGTTGATGTAATAATCATGCTTTAATTCTGTATCCATAATAGAACTGCAAGGAAACAATGATAATTGCATGCTATTGATTTGATTTTCGGATGGATTTTTTTTGATAACCGGGGATTCCGGACCAGCTTGTGCACATCGTGACTAATCCCTGGGCCCTAAAGTTAATGACCGGATAAAGTGAAACGGCCCCTCGCAGAATTGAATCCCAAACCTAGTGCTTCATGAGGCACCAGCTGCAAGTAACCATTGGGGCAACCCCTCGGGATTGCATTGTGGAATGAGTTGATTTTTTCCCTTGACATGTACTGGTAGGCAACCCTAAGTTGAATAGTAGTAAGAAATGGGCAAATAGCATTCAGCAATATGCCACTTGAAAAACATTATTTTTGTTTTATGCAACTAAAGATGGGAGTGTCCAACGATCAGTACGGCACGGTCTAGTAATACTAAGTCGTGTCCTAAGTCACAAGAACGCTGAGCAGGTTTAGAGCGCTTCTTGTATACATATTGTAATTCATATACAAAAATATTTCAATTTTCATTCTTCCTAGATATACAAGAAAAAAGACGATACAAAAAATATCTCAATTGAACCTTGTATTGATGATCGAGCAAATTTCAAATTCAAATCGGGCGAATGGCAAGCGCCACGTAGCAAAGGCAATTGTGAATGAAGCAGTGAAAGGTAACTTGGATTTACTTTATCCCGGACCTAACCCACCCTGAGATGGACGAATTCGTCATCAGGGTATGCCCCCTTTAAAAGGCCGAGGTGGGGGGTAAAACCCATGGTGGTTGTTGAAACCTATGTAGATGGTGTCATTGACGGGACTGGTGACTATGCAGAGGTTACGTGAACGTTTGCTGTGACAGTAGTAGGTAACTATCACAGTGCAGGCGGTGACAAGTGACAGTCAACGTAGTGGTTGAGACACGTGTAAACATCTCGTCAAGCGTGACCTTCGATGGCCGACACTTGTCACTAAGACTACCTGCTCCTAGGCTTCTTGGCTATAAAGGCCTATACTGCCGTTGGACAAAGGATGACTTTTCTGGTTGGGGAAGAACTAAGGAGCTTTTACTAAGACCTTTGAAGTTCATTGAAGGCTGGACACTTAGCTTTATCTGCATAGTCCTTCTCTCTGAAGATTCCTAAGGATCTCCTGTCCCTTTCTTTCCCCTTTAATTCTTCGATTCCTGTCTGATTTTCTGGTTCAAGTTCTTTGGGTCTTAGGAAACCTCACTTTGGAACTTCTCCTGTGGTTTAGGCCAGAGTGAGACAGGTATACGGACCAGGGATCTTTGAGATCGACGAGCTAACCAGGTATTGACACGTGTTCTTATGATTAAGTATTAATCCTCTTTTATCTACCGATTTTTACGATCAACAGTATCAACTTAATTTAACCTTATGTTTAGTATAAAATTCATTAATTTTTATATTTTCCTCAAACCCTTCAAAAAAATTATAAGAAAACACCAATTTTTAAATTTTTACTCCAATCAAGGTAGCTAGTTTTAGAGAGCTCAAGATCGGCTATGCGATATTTCAACAAGTAAAATGAACTACTGTTCTCAACTATTGTATTTTTCTTTCTGAGGTTTTGCTTTTAAATCTTAATAATTCTAAAAGGTTGTGTGCTCTATGTTGAGAGCATTTCTTCTGGAATTTTGCCTGGAAGATTTGCTGCACCCGTGTTGAAATGCTTGTGCCCTGCGTTGCATTTCAGCGCAGGTACAAGCATTTCAACACGAGGTGCAACAAATCGTCCAGGTTCGTAGATCGGATGAAATGCTCTCCTCTATGACCAAATTCATCAACTCTATTTTTCTTCGCCTTATATCAATATCTATGCTAACTCGCCAAAAACCTTATTTTTGGAGAATTCATAAGAATATTTTGTTGTTTAGAAAAATTTAATTAATCATAAATTCGATGTACGATACCCTGGATACTCAACAATAAAAAATAAAAAATAAAAAATTATCGATTGATACAATCCAAATTTGACAAAATGTAATCAATCTTTAAGATATTAATTTAACGTAAATAAATTATCTGAACTTTATGTCGCAATAGCCAAGTTTATTGAGAAGCCAATGACCAAACATGTCACTACCTTCACTGAGAATGTGAGGAGCCTTCACTTGTTATCCAAAATAAGGTTTGCTTCTTTCATTTGCTTGGTGCTTCCTCGTGATTACTTCAAACAAGTAGTGCAATCCAGTAGAACAGAAACCCTAAAATAGTAAGAAAATAGATGGTAAGCTGTTGAATAGATTGGGCTTAAACAACTGTAATTTGAAATTTATTGAAACTAAGGCTCTGTTTGAATTTTGGTAAATTTTTGGGCAAAGTACTTTTCAGAAAGTTTTATTTTCCTTTTGTTTGTTTCATAAAAATGTTTAAAATTTTTAAAAATGTTTTCTACTTAATGGGTAAAATGATGGAAAATAACTTTCAAGTTTTTTTTGGTGGAAGTTGTTTTCCGTCCCAAGAAAGGACTCGCGAGTTTGTGCACGTACAACTCACTGAATATGAAGAAAAAAAAATATTTATCTGCAAAACATTTTTTTGATTTTTATTTGCATGATTTCTGGATTTTCTATCAAAACAAACAGAGCTTAAAAGAATCCATCATAAATAATAGGAAAAATTATACTTTGACCCTATAAGATTTTTGACAATTACAATTAGACCCTTTGAGGGTTTTGACATTACAATGACACCTTTGTTAGAAACCTCAAGGGGTTCAATCAACTAACAACATTGAGTAATTGATATACCCCTAAACCGTTATTCATCGCATATAGATAAAGTGGATGAAACTTAGGTCTAAATGTTCCTCTTAGTCTCTCGACTAAAGAGTCATCATGCTCCAACGTCACACTTGAATCATTCATCAAAGAGAAAAAAAAAAGAGAAAAACACATAAAATAATTGATGAAGAACGGTTTATAAGGGTATATCAATCAATGACTTAGTGTCGTTACTTGACTGACCCTCTTGAGGTTTCCGACTAAGGGTGTCATTATAATTTTAAAAAACTCAGAAGATTTAACTACAATTGTCAAAAACTTCAAGGGGTTAAAGTATAATTTTCCATAAATAATAAGGTTAATTACATTCACACTTCTTTGGGTTTGGCATAATGGCAACAAGTATCCCTCAAACCTTGGCCATCACAAACACCTCCCCTATGGCTGTGTTTGGTGGCAAAGTTAAAAATTCTGATGCATAGAAATTGATCATTTGACCATAATACCCTCTAATTAATGATAACAATTATTTTGTGATTAATAAAGTTTCTCCCTCGTATTGTCGAGAATCTACCAAAAAAATAAATGAA
This sequence comes from Pachysandra terminalis, assembly GCA_031762675.1. Lineage (NCBI taxonomy): Eukaryota > Viridiplantae > Streptophyta > Magnoliopsida > Buxales > Buxaceae > Pachysandra > Pachysandra terminalis. Next base: position 598,870 of record JAUPMG010000011.1, read on the forward strand.
AACTATAATGAACATCAAATAACTAATTAACAAAACAGACATCCAGAGAGTTATCTACTAATCAAAACACTAATCAGCTCTTATAATGGAGGTTGGAATTGAGAATGTGAAATTGTGTTTGATTTAAAAAATGTGAGACCAGAAAACATCTTTTTGGATCAATTTGGGAAAAAATGGTCCACCAAAAGTCACAAATTGCTTTAGCAGAAGTACTTTTGTGAAAAGGTGATGAACTTAAAAAGAGAAGGGGCAAAAGATACCATGGATACTCAAATTGGCTCGAACCTTTTGTCTCCATGTCCCACTCCAAGCATAACCTAAACCATAACAAGCAACAAACATGAATAAATTCACATTATTGAAAAAAAAAAAAAAAAAAAATTTAATAAATTCAGATTAATTAAAAAACATTTTCTATTTCATCGGTCCCGATATGGGCTTGTGGGCCAGACACCATGCTCTATAGAACTGAGGTATGGTTGGCAAGGTTTTAAGGATCAGACCAATCAGGTTTGTATTGGTCGGTTCATATCGGGATCTGCCAAGACTGGTACGGTCTGTATTACGATCGGCTAGGGCCGTACCGATACAGTCCTAAGCCATGATACAACTATTGTATCATGAGGCGCTGGACCAGACTGATATCGGTACGAACCGGTTGGTACAACTGGTTCGGTGATTGGTACAGCCTATCAGTTTTTAAATTATAAATTGGATGGTCCAAACATGTATCGGTTTGGATCGGCCGGTACCACCGATTTGGTGACCGGTCAGACCGATCCAAAAAAAATTAAATTAAAAAAAAAATGGCAGTACAAATTTGGTACCAGACGGTATCACCAGTTCGTATCGGGATCGGCCAATACCGATCCGGGTCCTAAGCCACGATGCAATTGTTGAATCGTGAGGCTATGAACTGGACCAGTACAACCGATACCGGTACGGACCGGCCAGGACAACCGGTAAGGACTGCCCGGTATAACCGGTCCGGTGACCTGTACAATCGGACTGAACCGGTTTGATCCCGACTGGAACCACAGGTCCGGCGACCGATAAAAAAAAAACATATTTAAAAAAAATGGCTGTACAAATTTTGTACAGGATCAGGACCGGACGGTATCACCGGTCCGGATCGGGATCGGGGAACTTGCTGGTTGGGATCTAACCTTGACCATAGCAGTTGCTGGTGGTGTTCACCCCATTCGGACAAACGCAGGCGAATGACTGATCCAGGCTACTACTACTATAGCCACACAAGCCCCCACTCGCTTCACAATCGTTACACGCATTACCACCAAAAGAATCATTGAATTGTAACGAAATCCCGTATTTCCATTTCATCGGATCCTTTTCTTCCTCTCCAAACCCATATATACATGTATAGGATGAGCATTGGAGCTTTGGAAGGTTCAGCTCATAACCAGACCCAAGCCCAGATGGTGCCTCGTACACACAACATGTTGAAACTGGTGCATTTGGTTCCAACCCAATGTTTGCCACCCCTTTGCAAGAGTACATCCCTCTACATACGTGCAACGCCGACCCGGTATTGCATAAATCTTCGTTCGGATCGAAGACTGGCGACGTCGTCGAGCAGCCGAGTAGCACGAAGATGTTTTGAGACATTACCTGAAATGGTGCAGCCGGATCCAAGATGAAGCTCCCAGAATTCTGCATTGAGCTGCAAGTTGACATGAGAGGGTCTGAGAGTACAAGGGTGCCACTGGTGTAGTCAATTGATGTTATGGTGTGGATACCGGTTGCCGTCAAGAGTTGGAGTGTGTCGCCGCCGCTACATTTTATGTATCGAGCGAAATCGGGGTGGCCGCAACCGAGTCCGGTGCCTAGCGGATATTTTACGGGAACCGAACCGCATCTGTCACGACAAGTTATAAGGCCGGGAAGGGGTCGGACCTCTGAGGCTGGTATATGTAGTACTTGGAGTAGCAAGAAGAAGGTGAGGATGCGTAGCCATTGTAAAAGGGCTGGGGACATGGTTAAGAACTTGATGCAGCTTCAGTTGAAGATGCAAAGACAAGAGAGGATGTACTTCCAGCAAAGAAATTGATCTGAGATTTGAGATACAAAGTAGAAGTCTAGGGTCTTGGAGGGACTTTTCTTTTCGGTGGTGGTGACAACTTTTCAATGTGCTTTCTCTTTTTACTTTTGCCATTTTCGTTAAAAGTAGAGCCTCATCATTCATGTCATGGATTTTATGATAGAGGGCATTATGGTTTTTATTTGAAAATCAAAAGGAGTAACTGTATTAGATAAAATTTTTAAAGGCAACAATTACTGCTTTGTGTTTTTTCGTGGGTTTCAAAAACTGTGGTGGGATTTTGGTGAAAACTTGTCATGTTGTAGGAGATGTTTTTGTGTTTTAGAGTTGAGGTAGTTAGATTCAATTCGGGCCTAATTATGATATAATCATTCTCGAGTTATTTTTAAATTGTTTTGATATGACCATTCTTGAGTTGTTTCTGTTAAAAATGAGGGAACAGATCAAGAAGGCGTGAAGGTAGACTATGACTACAATTTGCCAAAGGGAGATTCTCAAGTCTTGACTAATACCATCTCAAGAGCAGTCTTCTAAGTACTCCTAACTACTCTATATCTCAAATATGCCGAAAAATCTCTATCTTCTTCAAGTATACCAAAGAGTCTCTCTAAGTATGTCAGAGAATCTCTACAGAGATCTCTTAAGTTTGGAGCTAAGTGTGAAGTGCTAAGAGAAATGACCCAAGTCTTCTCCCTCCCACCTGTTCTCTCCCTTTGATATGTTTGCAAATCACATGCATAATTATTAATTACTAAACCAATTATTCACAAGTTTGATTGTGCCGTGTTGGGCACGATCCTCGATCTGGCCATCTCATTTTATCTCGAGGATTCATTCATATAAATGTCGGGCTTTTCCATAACTCTAGAACGTCAAAAACATGACCCGACAAGGACAAGTTTTGTTATGCAGGAGTGCAGAAAAAGGGTCGGGAGTCCCCATGCTGGGGTTGACTAAGCTCCTAGGTCTTTTGGCTTGGGCGCACCCCTTGTCGAGGTTAGTCGGGACCTTAGGATGGTGGGTGCCTTGGCTTTTTGGCCTTGGCGCCCCCCTTGTCGGTGTCAGCCATTTAATGTCAGAGTCGGCCATTTATGCCAGGGTCGACCATTTTATGCCGGGGGTCAACCATTTTATGTTAGGGTGGCTGGGAACCTTGGCAACAAAAAGTGCTGAGGTGCCTGCCAATCCCGACTTCAGCGTTAGCGATGCATTTTGCCATTTATCATTCTTTACAGCTTTACAACTTGATAAAGGCACCCTCGACATTTGTCGGGTTAAGGCTTCGGCATTTGCCAGGGTGTGACTTCGACATTTTCCAAGTTTTGCTCTTTCTTTTATTGTAACCTTTTTTAGGCAAAGTGTCAGTCCCTGCTCCTCTCATGGCATTTTCCGACAAGTTCAGTTCAAGACACTAAATATAGCTCGGGTATGTCTTAGTTCGTTCACGAGAAATGCTTGATGAACTCGATTCGACTAAATTAACAAAAGTTGTGTTAATGTCTCAACTCTAGATTTTATGTCAACTAGATAGTCCATAGATAATGATGTGGCTTAGGATCTACCACATCATCTCATTATATTGACGTGACATTATTGACAAAAAAAACCATTAACAACATTAAGCCAAAAATATTCGAACATAACCTTTAAAATAATAAAATATTTAATATAATTAAGAACAATATTATCATTTAGTTTATTTTAAGAAGCAACAATTAAGTTTTCAAAATAACTATGCCTACCTTATTTCAGTTGTTAAAAAAATGATGTGACAAAAATATAGTATATTTATAACAGAAAGAAAATTTATTTTAAAGTTAGAACGTTTTGGTAATTGTTTTTTCAAAAGTTAGATATATAGGTAATTTGGCACAAAAAAATTGTTGGCTTAGACAAACTTTTTCAAAGAGACCCAAACATGAAACGGGACACCCTAGCAAGTCATCCACGTCAGCGATCCACTTAACTATAGAGAATTAAAAACAAGCCGTCGATTTCTAATCGAACGGCCATAATCCCAACTCACACGGATCACCCTCCGAAAAATTCCCGCTAACATGAAAATTCAAAAGTTCTATATAAACCCTCCCTCCCTCCCTCATGCCTCATCCATAAAAACCCCCTCCTCTTCGTCTTCTTCAGTTCTTCTATCTTTCTCTAGGTTTCTTTGATCTTTCTTCTGCAACAACAATGTCGGGTCGTGGAAAGGGAGGAAAGGGTTTGGGCAAAGGAGGAGCGAAGCGTCACCGCAAGGTCCTCAGGGACAACATCCAGGGCATCACGAAGCCGGCGATCAGACGGCTGGCGAGGCGTGGAGGAGTGAAGCGTATCAGTGGTCTGATCTACGAGGAGACTCGTGGAGTCCTCAAGATCTTCTTAGAGAATGTCATCCGTGATGCCGTCACATACACCGAACACGCCCGCCGGAAAACTGTTACCGCCATGGACGTCGTTTATGCCCTGAAACGCCAGGGCAGGACTCTCTACGGCTTCGGCGGTTGATGATTGTGTACACCTCTTCGCAATGTAACCTCGAAGGCGACGATGTATCTAATTGGTTTCTTATTCTATTAGGCTTTGTTTGGTGTCATTCTGGGTCAAGAACTCATGCTGGAAACCAGTTCCCTAAATTCATTTTAGTAACTAATTTTGAAGGTATCTGAGGTGTGTTTTGTTAGCATATAGCTAATTGAGTTTTGATCTAATTAAATTGAGTTATTATCAAATTTCTTATTTTTTTTCTTTGCTTTCAATTGTCGTTAATTTCATAAAATCCATACCCACAAATAATCTTTGCACAATCTTGTCCTTTTAAATATGATAATAATACTCTAAAATAATTTATATAAGAAAGAGTGTATTTATAAGTTTAAAGTGACAAGTTTGCCATTGCAAAAGCTTAAAATTTAATTTTAAAATCTAAAATTATGGTTGAAGGTGATTTTGTTCTCATTTTGGGGGAATTCATTCTGCTTTTGCTAACCAAATGATCATTAATTTGTGCAAACTAATTCTATCGATTGGAATTCATTTTATGTCTTGCATTCTTAAAATGAACCTCAAACAATGCCTTATTTATTTATTTTTTTATTATCAGGCCCGCCCAACCCTAGTAAAAGTCCGAAATGATCAGATAATTCAGGTTTGGGTTCTGTCTGGGATACATTGTAGACCCGAAGTTAATTGCGGACTAGGTTCGGGCTGATATAATTGTACCCAAATGGCCAGTCCTGGCCGAATTAATTGAGTATATATTAATATATAAAATAAATATTATATTTGTAGATGTAATATTTACTTATAAATGCAGTTTAAATGAAAAAGAAAGTTTTATAGATCTTCTACCCTTCTTCACTTTCCTCCATTTCTCAATCGACTCAAACCTTCAATCCACCATTGCCGAAAGCTCCATCACAGTCGAACCAGCACTTCCCTTATCTCTCTCCACCTCTTATTCTTTCTTATCAGTCTAGACGAAACTCTCTACCAAGTTCAAGCGATCACAGGAGCTCGAACAACGGAACAAGAGGACGATTGATATTCTAGGGTTGCGACACTCGTCACAGGTGCCAGTTTAACCCCATTAACTGTATGAGTATTTTTTTTTTGGAAAGTATGGGTTCAAAAAGGGCTTCCCTGGCCGTACGGCTGCTCTGTGTGTTTGTTTTGTTACAGTCAATTTTGTTTCTCTGGTTAGTTTTTATGCTTGATGTGTTTTGGATGTTTTTCAGGATTATTTTCTTTTGAATTTAATCCTGCACATATATAAACAATCGAAGAGAAGACAGGCATTCAATTTCTTCAAGTTCGGCCATTATATCCCAGCCGAACCCTGATTCTTCTTCTTCTACCAGTTGGCAAAACTCCATCCGAATCTTCTAAAAGCCCATGCAAAAAAACCCTAGCCACTGAATCACCTCGTTAAACCTCATTCAACCCTGAAAAAACAAGCAAGAAAGATCCAAACCCCGATTACCCTCTCTGTTCTTTGCTGGCAATCTTTAGCAAAGCACTTAGGGGATTTGAAGGGTTAGAACCGTTATGTGCCTAAGTGTCATTCTAAAAGCCCCAGGCTTCTGGAAACTCATTTGGTTAAGCACTTAACAAATAGGATGCTGACAATCTTTAGCCAAGCAACTAGGAGCTTCGAAGGGGTAGAACTGTATGTGCCTAAGTGTCATTCTAAAAGCCCTAGGGCTTATGGAAACTCATTTGGTTAAGCACTTAACATATAGGATCATAACATTTCACCAATCTTCGGTAGCTGACCACAGTGGCCCACTCTATCGACACTGACCCACTGGTAGCTCTTTCCTTATTGGTGGCGCAACTCACCTATTAGTATTCAACACCATGCGCATACGTAATACCAAGGCATTTTAATCCAGCATATACCATTTGTTACATGCTTTACCAAATGAGTTTCCAGAAGTCCTTGGGCTTTTAGAACAACGGTTAAGACTGACCCGCTGGTAGCCGTTTCCTTATTGGTGACTCCACTCACCTATCAATATTCAATGACTTAATACTATGCCCATACATAATCCCAAGGCATTTTAATCTAGCCTATAGGTCTCCCCTTCTATGACTCGAACCCGTGACTTGGTGCGGTTGGTACCTGCTTTGATACCATTTGTTACATGCCTAACCGTTGTTCTAAAAGCCCCAGGACTTATGGAAACTCATTTGGTTAAGTACTTAACAAATAGGATTGTAACAAACCGTCTAATTCAAGAGTGGCCACAACGATTGATTTAGGAATTTTTATCCAAACTCACTGTCTGGAACGGGTATGAGCATAGTGTTTAAACTCAGTGTCGGATCGGGGATCATCCTAGTCCGATATCGAGTTGGATTGCTGATCCAACTCAGGATCGGCCGATCCAAACATGACCCAATTTTTTTTTTAATTTGTAAAACTTTTGAGTCGAATTGGACGATCCGTATTGGATCGTCCGATCTGACTCGTCTGAAACTGAGTCAGATCATCTGGATCGGATAATCTGACTCAGTTTTGGACCAAGTCAGATAACATCAGTATATTTTGAGATCAGCTTGGGATCGTGACTCGTCCTGAGCCAATCCCAAGTTGTATCGGCCGATCCTTAACACTATGGGTATAAGTTTGGTTGATCACATGGTTTGTTTTTTTTTCTCTCTTCGATTTTTTTTCATGAACTGAAACTGTGAATGCTTTATCTAAGATATTTTATTCTGATTTTGATTTACAATTGCTCTTCTCTTTTGGTTTTTCTGGGTCTTGATTCAAACTATCAATCAGATGAGTTATAGCTTCAAATGGGTGTGTTTCATTTGCAGACTTTAGGAATAGTTTTTTTCTGGTCTCGTTCAACATTCAAGCGTTTTTGTATCTGTGATCCATTAACATTCTTGCTTATGCCTTAGTCAATTTTGGTTCTGTGAGGGACGTATGTAGTTATTGTTGTCAATAGTTTACCCAAACCTTGATTTAACCCATTTAATTATCTATCTTTTCTAGTTTAGGTTGTATCAGCAGAAGGTAGTACAATGACCAAATCTCAACATGTATGACCAATGGCATGGCTTCGGTTTCTTTTTATCCCAACATTTTAAAGGTGGGCTGTGGGGCGAGGGCAAAATTTTGGAAAGACGTGTGGTGGGGGGCACTTTCTTTTTGTCGAAGATTTCCGGATTTATATGGGGTGATTTCAAATAGACAAGTATGGGTTAATAATGTTATCTTTAGGGATGGTTCGTGGATTATCCCGCTTAGGGCCCCTTTGTTTGACCGTGAATTGGAGTTGTTATCAACTCTTTTTATCTCTTTGGAAGGTGCTGATGTGAGGGAAGGTGGTGATACCAGAATTTGGGGTTGGGAGGGGGGAGTGGTAGCTTTTCGGTATAGTCTTTTTACCTATCTTTTTTTCAGGGCAGTGAGGATTCCAATCCTAGGAATATTATTTGGAAGTCGCTTGCTCCATCTGAAGTGGCTTTTTTTCTTTGGTTGGCGCCTCTTGACAAGATTTTGACTCTAGATCATTTAACTCATCATGGTCTCTCCCGAATCGGTGTATTATGTGCAGGGAAGAAGCGGAATTAGTGGATCACCTTTTATTGCATTGCTGAGTGGCTGAAAAAAGGTATGATCGTCAATGCTATTTAGATTTGGGAGGCCCTGGGTTCAGCCAATGGTGTTCTCAGATGTTTTTTTTAGTTGTGGTTGGAAGGGGGATAAAAGTAGAGATGGTTGCCTTTACTGATAAAAAAAAACGTAGAGATGGTCGTCTTTGGAATTTGTGCCCAGTCGCGATATGCTGGACATTATGGTTAAAGCACAATAACAGGACTTTTAACGGGAAGGGAGTGCTGGAATCGATAATAGTCAAGAAGGTGTTTTCAACCTTATTTGGGTGATGTATGCTTCTTCCGGGTTCTCTGTTTGGCTTACAGAATGCCCTGGGTAATGTTCCTTTTGGGAAGTGGTCTCGGTAGTAGATTCTGATGATCCTCTGTTTTGGCCTTTGTTCTTCATGCTTTCTTTTTGGGGAGATACGGCTGTTTTGAGAGTTGTTCTTGTGGTTGTCTGGGGATGGGTTTATCGTTTATTTTCGGGAAGAGGTTGCCTTGTGCTTCTTGGGGTTTCATCTAGTATATTTTTGTTTCTGTTTCTTTTGATTCTGTACACTCTTCATGTACTGAGATCTCTAGGTATGTACTGTTTATGTTATCTTAATAAAATCTTATATTACTGATAAAAAAAACATGTTAAAGACCGACCTATGTAGTCCATCATTCGTAATGATCTGCAAGTCAACATCATCGGCTTAAGCATCGAAAATTTCGTTGGGTGTGAATACACATATGCTCATATATATATATATTATGATTGCAAACTCTTTAAAAGTCACTTAGGGTTTTACACTTTGTGTATGATTTTACGATTCTTCTGATTTTGTTTTGCCTCTTTTGTGGTCTTTTTATCTTATAGAGTTCATAGGATTCTTAGGAATTTGATATTCTTTTTGGATGCTTATAAATCATTTAAAGTACTTTAGGATTTTCAAGTTGTTTCTGGTATTATTTTATTTCAGGTATTCCTTTTAAATATTTTTAATGTTCTAAGGATTATGAATATTCTCATACTAATCAGGGTTTCTTCATCATAGCATATATATAAGATTTTTTCAGATTTTATTTGAGGTGATGGAAGGGTCACTTAGAAGAAGAACCTTGGCACTACTTTTTCTATGGGCAAGGATTCTCCCAGATTTATTTGATGTATGTTTTTCAGATTTTGTGAATTGGTGGGGTGAGTTATAAAAAGTCAGACAATAGAGAGTTTGGGGAATGGGGTTTACTTGACATCCCATTGGATGTTCATTCTTGTGTATGATGTGAATGTCTTGAGCTATTTTTCATACTAATATATACATCAAACTTAAATTATCACAAATAAAAAAATAAAAAAAAAGAACTTAGGATTGATCTGTTGGCGAGAAGAAATTGGCCTATCCCCAATAGTTGTTTGATATGCAAGGTTGATGTTGAATCGTTAGATCACTCTCTTATTCATTATGAGGTGGAAGCACAATTCGTTCATAAGTCCTGAAGAAATTCAAAATGTGTTGGGTTCAGCGAGGATTCTTGAAGTACTCCTTTCTGCATGGGGGTTAGAAGGGGTGAAAGAGAAGGGACTTGTTATGGTTATGGATGGTGTCCTGTGGCAGTCTGTTGGTATATCTGGGGGAGAAAGAAACTTGAGAATTTTGTAGGGCTAGGAGCTCTGGGCCGTCTTTTTTCTGAGGGTTAATTCTCTGCTTTACCAGTGGTATACTAGTCTTCCTGAACTTTAAGATGTTCCTTTTTCTTCCCTTGTTAATGAATGTAGTGTGGTTCAGGGCTTTTGATTATAGTGGGATGACTAACTTGGTCTTTTCCGCTAGCCCTGTTGTATGCTTTTCATGTACTTAGGGCGCTTAGCGCCATACAATTTTGATGTAACACTTCTGCTGACAAAAACAATTTTAGGAGCTTAGGATCAGCATTCCGGTCTATCATGTTTTCAATCAAGTTGTGTGTGTATGTGTGTGCTTTTTTTCTGAGGGGTGTTAATTCTCAGCTTTACCAGTGCTATACTAGTCTTCCTGAATTTTAAGACGTTCCTTTTTCTTCCTTTGTAGATGGATGTAGTGAGATTCAGGGTTTTGATTAGAGTGGGATGACTAATTGTGTCTTTTTTGCTAGCTTTGTTGTATACTTTTCATTTACTTTAGGCTTTTTTTTTTTTTTTTTGATCAGTAACATTTACTTGAGGCTTAGTGCCATACAATCTTGACGTAACACTTCTATCGCCAAAAAAAAAAGTTAGGAGCTTAGGATCAGCATTCCGGCCTATCATGTCTTCAATCAAGTTGTGTGTGTGTGTTTAAAAAAAAAAAATCAATCATGCTTACATTGAATGTGCCCATAGATGAAAAAATAACGTTGAAAGTGAAAAGATTTAGCATGTCATTTAAGATAGAAAAGAAGCGATCAAGTGGAGAAATTATTCTTGTTCTTGTCGATTATTCTTTCTCTAATCCTTTTTTTTTTTTTTTACTGTAATCCTATCTTCTTCTTCTTTTTTTTGTTTTTAATTCTTTTGCCACTTCATTATATTTGTTATTGCATATTTTAATTAGAAGATATCAAAAACAGGAGGCAGTAGGGAAATGCAGAAATTGGGAGACTTCAAGCTGCCGCACTTCTTTAATTATCCTCCCTACTTCACGTATCTTCCTAAATACTTTTCTCCCATATTGGATGTTCATTTGTTTATAGGGTGTGAATTGTTTTTGAATGATATTGTCTTTTTATCTTCAGGCAATATACTGTTACTGCCTGTATGATGGTATGTGAGCTGTTTTTGCTTGGATATATTGTATCTTCTTAAATGGTGGGCCCTGGTCACTTGCAGAGGGTGCCTGTAGGATTTACTGAACTGATCTTCCCCATGTTCAAACTCAGGGAGCATCTAAGAATAGGAAGCTCAAGCACCATTTGGAGCTTCTTCGACTAGCTTTATCTTAGTTTGGTCAAGAGTACATGAGCTTGGTCTGGCCAAGAGCTTCTTTACCAAGTTAGACAAATCTGAGAACTAAATTCCCTCGTAAGAAACAAGCTGACTGCGAGCTGAGCTGAGATCTTCTGGGTTTGGCTTGTTGGCAATCAAGCTTTGTATCTGACTTTTCTGCAGCTTTCACCAGTGAACCTGTCTCTTGTAGTCAGCCCTTGGTTTGCCAAGTTAAGCCCTTTCATCCTTTTTTTTTTGATGCTTCGCCCTTTCATCTTGACAACCTGGCTACGCTTACTGACAATTTTAATGGATGAATATTTGCTTCTCATGAACTGTCGATGAGAAATACTGTTTAATGGGTCTCATTAGGAGATCTCCTTGCCTGATTGGCTTGCCTACTATTTCTAGTCTTCTTTCTTGGACAGTTGTCCAGATTTTTGTCTCCAAAAGAAACTATGTGACTGGTTGATTTGCAGGATTCTCCTCAAAGTTGGGGGTTCTTGGTGGGAAATAGTGAATAGTTGATCCTAGGATTCCTTTATCTGTGTCACTTGTAACTTTTTGTCAATTAGAGTCGGTAATGTTGGAACTTTTATATCTATGTGTTGAGCTTCGGGTTTCCGCAATGGTGAAAATGTGATTCTCTCATGGGTTAATGTTATCACACTTGATAATTTTTTTGGGTTGAATAATGGAATATACAAGCTAGTTAAGAGAAGCTCCTAACTACGAGGAGCTTCTATGTACATCTGTGATCCGTGTACAACTTGTTCACCAGTTTTAGAGTATGTCAAAATAATATCAATTATCCCCTTACTGTATCATGTTGCATTGGTACGAGATAGGTATCAGATTCTTAGACTGGTGTGAAGTGTTAATTTTTCATAGAATAACATGATATGTGAACTTTGAAGTAATCCAAATATCATAGTAAAATGAACATGTTCATACAACAATAAGCAACGTGCATGTGATATTTTTCTGAACCGTCTTATCTACCTCTAGACATGGGCATAATAAGCTTGATAAGCTAATATCACCATCTGTATGTTTGGCTTTTCCTGGTCCATTCCAAGGTCCCTACCCAATGCACTTAATTGTTGTTTTGGGAAGAAGAAAGGAAGCTTCTCTCTAATAGCCATATCTTTGAAGGCAAGGAAGGTAGTGCTGATAAGCTGAAGAACCCCAGCTCTTTAGTCCTTTTACCCATTGATCTTGTGAGGGGGTAGGGCTGTCCACGAGCCGAGATAGTATGAGCCGAGCTTGAGCTCTATAATTAGGCTCGTGAGCCGAGCTTGAGCCCAAAAAAAAGCTCATTATCAACTATAATATTAATGCATTTGTAATAATCTAAGCTTTTTTACAAGTTAAGCTTTTAATAAGTCGAACTTTTTGAAAGCCGATATTTTAAGAGCCTGAGCCGAGCTGGGAAAAGCTCGGCTCGGCTTGCAGCCTAAAATTTTTTAACGAGCCCAAGCCTTGCTAGAGATTTATGAGCCTGAGCCGAGCTGGGCAAAGCTTGGCTCGTTTACAGCCCTAGGGGGGTGCGCGTGTGCATGTGTGTTTTTTTGTTCATTTAGTTAGTTTATTTATGTTCATTTTGTATACAGGGGGTTTTCCCTATTCCTTTTGTTTGTACAATCTTATTATCTACCTATCAAATGGAAAAAAAATGAGGAAAAAGTAGAATTGATGCTTTATAAGTTAAAATAATTGTAGTCTAGAAAAGAAAACAAAATCTAGGAGTTCTTAACATAGTTCCTGGGCTGTGGAATCCGATATGTGTCTAGCATGGGTGCTTCACTTATTTATGAGAGTCCATGCACCGTATCTGCTAAATGACTCATACAATTGTTTTTGTTTTTTGACATAATGATATGTTGATTTCTACTCGATATAAAAAGCTTGTGTGTTAAGACTACGAAGAAACCTAGTGCACAAAATTTACCAATTGTGCTAAAAAAAATTCCAATTCATTTTAAAATAATTCCTGCATGGTCTGTTTCCAAGTTTGCAGCCAGTGAAGGAAACTCGAGAGAAGCAGGTACAACTTTGGAAAGAGCTCATAATTGACTACTGCAGAACTCAAAAGATTTTTGTAATTGGATTGGAAGATGAATTTCCACTCTTTACCAATTCTGTGATTGAAAGTAAGTCTTCTCTTCATGAGGTGCTCTTTTCATAAATATTACATTCCTCTGAACATTGATGACATTCTATATTTCCTAAAGCATTTGAGATACTTCTGTTTTACAGAGAACATTTAAGAGGATATTGAACTTGGGTTTTTTATGAGTATTAGTGAAATACTTTTCTAGCATTATAGTGACATCCCTTCCATTGTCCAAGAGCTGATGATTTCTGATCTGACCGGTACTAACCCACCCGTTGTTAGACAAGTTTGGGTTGGCATGACCTGGGGTTAACCTTAGCGTAATCGAAACACATTAAAAATTGAATGGGTTATATGCGAGTTACAACGCAAAACCCACAAACCTGCCTGATAAGCTCGGTTTTGAACGGATTTAGGTTTTCTATCCTAGTTTCTTTGATATGCTGTATTCAAGTTGACACGATTATGACCTGATATGAACCCGTTCATTTCTACTCTATCTTGTGTGCTGCACTAACAATAGCGAGGATCTGAATTGTACAATCCAATTGATGAGACCCTCTTAGAGAGCCTTTCACGTATAATGAAATCCAACTGTTTGACCCTAACAATTTAATTAATTGAAAATTTTCTTGACTGTTGCTATTTTTGTATTCATCGCAAAAAAATGATGCTTCAGGCAGTTTTATAGCTGAGAAGATCTTCAAGTAATTGGATGATGAAGACTGATGATCTTGTTTTCATAAGCATCTTATTTAATGAGAACTCTGGCAGCTCTTGCCCCATTATGCTCAAAAAGATAGCTTGCACATATGCTTCATTGTATTACAAGTCTTGTAAACAGTGCTCGACTATTATTTGCAACTGTAATGCATGAAATAACCCTTGAACTTTACATTGAACAATGCAATAGTTACTGTTTTAATTATGCAGCCTTTGTTTGCTTGCACTAATAGAGAATTCCTGCCCATGTATTAAACGGTTATACTAATCTTCTTTGCTCTTTAGACTTCACGTATGCTGTAATTGCATTCTGGGTTAGATGACTGTTTTGTGGTTTTAGGCTGACAGTATGTAAGGTCTACCTGGTGGGTTCCTTATTACTTTGGTAAAGTATATTAATGCTATATGATGCCATTAGTTCATTTCAATAAATAGTTGTTGAAGTAAAAGCAGATCCCCAATTCAGTTTCCATACGAATCATGTTTTGTGCAAGTTTTATTCCGTAGCAGAATTATTCCAATTTGATTCTTGTATCGCAGGATCTCTCAGTCAGGAAGCAGGAGAAACTTTCCTCTCAGCCCTGGTCTCAGAAGGTTTGTTGTGATTATATCAAACTTCCAAATTTTACGTTTGCTCTGTGAAGCAATATTGTAGCCTTTATTTAGGTATTTTATCCTTTCTTAAATTCAAATATTTTGTAGGTCGTGCAGAATGCATGGATAAAGGACACAGAAAATGTCTTATTCTCTGGCTCCGAATTCAAGATTGGGTGAGCAGATTGTATTTTACGCTTTGTGCGTAAATTGTACTTATGACAAGAAACTGCATATCAGTTGCATCTATTTCCTTTCTGATTTTATTTTTTCTTCCCATTTTGTATGTGATTAGGTGAAGGATAATGGGTTGGAGGACAGTGTTATGACAATTGAGGAGATACGGTCAGGGACTGAATCCAAAGGAACAGGTAGACTTATTCTCGTCACATCTCATTTAGAAAGCATAAAATACCTAATGCTCGGTACAAGCAATGAGGATGGTGCTCCATAAACCATGTAGTTGCTAATTTATTTTCAATCCGAGTCGAGCACATCTTGCAGCACATTGAATGAAAAACATTTGTATCCTTGATTTCACAGTTCTTTGGCTGCCATGTTATCTTAATGCTGCAGCCGTGATTGAATCTATTGACGTTGGAGGTTCATAGATCTATAAAGACTATAGAGATCCTATCTCTTCATCCATTTATTATCACTATCCAAACATCAGGAAAACATTAAAGAAGGGAAAAAAAATAGGTAGAATATATTTCAGGAATTTATTTTCTTTCTTTTCTGGATTTTCCAATGAAACAGAGCCTAAATGGAAAACTGATTCCGGAATTATCAATACGATTAGTGATTTAATCGAGTTTTCCATTTAGGCTCTGTTTTCTGGATTTTGTTACACCTTTGTATTGAATTCTGGGTCAGCATATCCACCACTCTTTTTACGGGGAAAGCCTACAATTTTACCCGCGATGAAGTGCATCAATAAAATGAACCATGGGTTCAATAATTTGTTTTCTGTGTCTTCCTTACATTGGTATTCTGAAATACCTCCATTCCAACCTAGTGATACATTGCAGAATTGCATGCCTATTTTTATACATTTTGTTGCCAATCTCACCTTATTGTTGAGCATCCAGCATTATTTAGTCATCTTCCTTCCATTTTGCCACTTTGAGAAGGAACTAAACTAGTCAATTTTTTTCTTTTCTTTTCCCCTCTTCTCTTTCTACTACCTATTTTTTTTGCTTAAGATCTGCATGGGATGGACCTTATCGTTCTGACACGAGCGCTAAAATTACTGGAAAATAAGGGGAAGCTTGCAATCTTCAAGGGAACTTCAGCTGATGATGAAGGTGTTAAATTTTCAGCATAGTTTATATTATACCTTTCTTGTACAATTCACAATTCATTGTTTGTTGCTTACCTATTTAATTCTTGATTATGATAAATCAATATTCTCAATATCACTCCACTTGGAACTTTAATTTCTCTTCTATTAATGTTGTGATGTACTATCCTTGGTTTGATTTTCCAAGATCGATCAGTTGGTGAAAGCTTTTATGCTTTCTTAGTTTTTCTTCAAGAAAGCAACGAGAAATCCAAGGAGATGAATAAAAGGTTTCTGGGTTTCTTCAAGAAAGCATAAAAACTTAAGAAATGAAAGCTTGATGACTGGATGATCCAAGCTGATATTGGTTGTTGTTCAGGATACAGACCATGTGCCCTATTTTGCGCAGCTTCCTGAGTTCCAGGTAGCCCTCTCTAGACCTAAAAGGGCTTCCTGTCCAATGCCTGCTTAGGTGTTTGGTGACAGTTTTGAAAGCTGCTTTCAATGTAAATGCTTCTTTAGGAATTCCATTTTGGTGCAGTAGGTGTGGGACTGCTGCTAAAAAACTGTTTGTGGGAAGTAGTTAGCTATGTTCTAAATTTAAGTTAAAACTTTTAAAATGACAATTATTATTATTATTATTATTATTGTTATTATTATTATATTTATCTATTTTTGTTTTTGATTGCCGGGGTGTCCGGGTTAGCTTGTGTGTACCACAACTACTCTACTCCTTGGGACCTTGAAGTTAACGATCTGGTAAGCCTCCAGTGGCCACAAATGAAACGGCCCCCCCAAAAATTGAATCCCAAATCTCGTGCTTCACGAGACACTAGCTGCAAGCCATTGAGGCAACCCACTGGGGGCACCAGCTATAAAATTATCCTTTCATTTATATTACACATTCTTTAATATATATATCCATTGAGCCGAAAGTGATTTACATGAGCATCTTTTTATATAATTTTTCTCACTTGAACCAATAGCTTTTATTTAAAAGCCTTTTTAACAAATCCCTTCATGTTGAAGCCCTTCTTCCATTTGTTGCCCCATAATATTGATATGTGGAAAGCTGGTAAATGCTTGTCTAAGACAAACATGCCCCATAATATTGATATTGACTTTCAAACTATGAGCATGCCATTTGCCATATTATTGGACATAGTTTGATTTCGAGGTTGTTAAACTATAAAGGGAAAGCCGGCTACTAATAATATTACTTCTCTGAATGTTTGAATAGAAGTTGATCTCATGTGATGTATGCACAGAGAAATCTCTCTGTGGGTCTGCTTAATTTTGATCAACCACCGCCAGTTATCTTATTTTATTTTTTATAATAAATACAGGAGCCAACTTAGCTACCCAATGGTAGTCCCCACTAAGAAGGTTTAAAGAGGAAGAAAGGAGAGAAAATGAATGATTTTGGAACAGCCAGGCGTTACGTGAAGAATATAACTGCAACAACCAAGAGAGGAGTTCACCGAACCCAACCCAACCCAATCCACGTCCCTTGTTTCGAGTCGTCGTGTCGTGTGAACGATTAATCTGCTCCCGAATTACATGAAGACCCCCTTGGTTTTCTTGATATTACATTATAACTTTTTTCGGTTGATCCAATCATCTCTGGCTTGTAAATTGGTATGTTTCCGTTAAATGACCTCCTTGCCCTTACTGTAGGTGCATTGTCCCAGGTCTACCTTAGTTATTATTTATGTGGCCTCTCCCCAATTTTATTTTATTTAAAAAAATGATCGGCCGGACCGGTGGTACAGGTCAATACCAAACCGATCGAAATCGATATTGGTTTGAATTATTCAATTTATAAATTTAAAACAAAAAACAAAAAAAAATTGAATCGATTGGACCGATTACTAGATCAGTTGTACCGGCTGGTCTGTACGGTATCGATTAGATCTGTCTGATCCAAAACCTTACGGTACAACTATTGTATCGGGATTTAGGATGGACCGATCTTGGTCGATCCCGGTACGGACCAGATCGGTCCGATCCTGGAAACCTTTGCCTCCTTGAAATTCTTGTCTAGACTCTAAATCGAGCAAATATTTTAATTGGACGGTACATGTGACACGTGATGTATGAAAAAAGCTGGTTAGAGCCGTCTGAGTCGATCATTAATTAATTAATTTATTTTTTGATGAAATTCGAACATGCATTTACTAGTGTTGATAAATCACTGTGATATAAGCACTTTTTAAAATTAAATATGTGTTTGGTAGTGCTTATGGGTAAGCACTTACCCATAAACAGTAGAGAAATGTTACACATAAGGAGAAGCTGCTCTGAGCAACTTCTCCCAAGCTCTTATGCGTTAAGCTATTTCACAACTTTAGTAATATTTTGAAAATATCTATTTTAATCCTAAGCTTTTATAAGCACTTCAATAAATGTTATTTTTAAACTTTAATAATATTTTTATAATACCTATTTTACCCCTAAACTTTTATAAACACTTAAATAAATGTATTTATCAAACGTTATTTTCTTCAAATAAGCAGTTTATTGTTGCTGTGGATAAGTGCTTATCCATAAGCACAAGCTGGGCCAAACGCAGCCTTAAAGTCTTTCACCAAAAAAAAGTTTAAGTCTCGCGATCAAGATCGGATGGGTCCCGGTGGATCCCGATCCGGACTGGTGATACCAACCGGTCTGGATCCGTTACAAAAACAGATCGCCCAATTTTATTTTATTTTATTTTTTTTTAAAAATAAATCGGCCGGACTGGTGGTAACGATCAATACCAAACCGATTGAAATCAATATCGGTCTGAATCGTTCAATTTATAAATTTAAAACCAAAAAAATAAATAAATTGGATCGGTTGTACCGGTTGGTCCGTACAGTATTGATTAGATCGGTCTGATCCAAAACCTTACGGTACAACTATTGTATCCTGGCTTAAGATCGGACCGATCTCGATACTAACCGGATCGGTCCGATCCTTGAAACCTTTGCTTCCTTGAAATTGTTGTCTAGACTCTAAACCAAGCAAATATTTTGGACGGTACATGTGACGCATGATGTATGAAACGCTGTTTAGAGCCGTCTGATTCGAACATTAATTTACTTATTTTTTGATGAAATTCGATCATGCATTAACTAGTGTTGATAAATCACTGTTCTTGCCGGACATGGTATGTATTTTTCCTGTAACAGAGCGGAAGGTATTTTGGACACTTCCAAAAAGTACCAAAATGGGTGCCCATGTAATGTTTTCAGAAAATGAGGGTCAATTTCGGGATTAGTCTGATATATCTCGTACGACCTCCCCATATCTCCACGTTACTATATATACGGTTCGTTGCATTGCAGGTTAGAAGTTGGAACTCAACAGCCTCTCTCTCTCTCTCTCTCTTGAATAAATAGTGAAGAAGAAAAGCCATCTCTCACCTCTCTCTCTCTCTCTCTCTCTCTCTCTCTCTCTCTTCAATGGAGTCCGATGGGAATGTTTGTTTTGAAGAAGGAATGCTATGGCTTCCGGCTCATGTTCTCAATGAGGCATTTGAAACAAAGGTCACCCATATCCAAGTTTTCTGCTATATCTGATTTTATACATGTAGGATGATGATGATATAGATCAATTTTGTTTTCATTTTTATTGACTAATTGGGGTTGTTTGCATTTTCAATATTATTTCAGGTTCATTTATCTCATCACCACCATCACCACCACCACCACCGCCGTCGCCATTACCACCACCACCGTCTCCACTCGACTGTAGAACCAGTTCTTCAGGTACCTTTTTCTTATTTTAATTTTTTTTTTTATATTAAAATGCGGATTATCGGTTTATGGGGAAAATAATATTTGGTAGATTTAAGGTTTGGTGGTTCCAAATATAATTATTTAATAATTATAACTTCGTTTTACAAAATACTTAATTTCGAGTGCTATTTGAGGTGACTACACCCAAATGTCAAATTTTGATTTCAAGGTTATGTGGGTTCAATTGAAATCAATATTTTAAGAAGAATTTGAGTCAAATCACTTGAAATATGATTCAAAAGAAGCAGGATATGCTTGTTTTGCCTCCACCGGTTATCTTCGAATGCGGATCCTCTGTTATGGACGCCCTGATATGGGGCCTGATATGTGAAATAATCAGGGAGGGCAAAATTAAAATTTTGTCTTCACCTGAGTTGCTCTATAGAGGCAAAATTATAATTTTGCCCTCGAGGTTATTTCACATATCACGCTCCTCCGTTTTAGGAGCGTCCATAACAGGTGATCAACCCTCGTTTATCTTCTATTGTCCTCACCTGAATTGCTTTATAAAGTTGAAATTATAATTTTGCCCTCAAAGTTATTTTACATATTACGCCCTCATATCAGGAGCGTCCATAACAGAGGATCCGCCCTCATTACCTTCTATTGCGTTAGCACGACGCTAGAATGACGAACCTTAACCCATTTAAATCCAGACCGGGTGAAAGGTTTTGGTTTGTAAACCCATTAGCCCATTTGAACCGACTCAGTTAATTTAATGAACTACAACTTGGGAATTTACACTTTTCTTGGTTTTTAACAAAATTGCACATTTACCCTTCAGACATACGTTCTAATTAATAATAATAATAATTCTATCAGAACTCCTTGAAGAAACCTGGCTTGGTGATGCATCGTAGACCAAGATCATCATATCCAACGAACCAGTCTTCAGGTGGACCTGGAATGCAAGCCATCTTCTTGGATTCTGGTGGCCAAAGAACTTGTGGGACTGGTTTCTTCCTCCCTAGATCAAGGACTGGAAACAGCTTCCAATCAAAGAAGAAACCAGGTAAATTAAACAAGATTAAGAAGGACCCTTTATTAATGGTAATTATTTATGTCTATTAATTCAATCACTGGGTTTGTGCCATGTACAGCTTGTTCTCCAGTTCTCCTTCCTTCTCGTGTGGTTCAAGCCCTCAACCTCAACGTTCATGCACTGAACTCTAAACTTACTCTTCAACGAGGTTTGCCTTCCGGATCTCTATAATTTGTTTTCTTAATGTTAGAGGTAATGGGTGGCTCATATCCACTAGCCTCTAAGGTTGCGTTTGATCCAACTTGTACTTTTGGATAAGCATTCATTGGATAGGTGGTTCAATGGAATCACTTATCCGCAGCAACAATAAACTGCTTACTTGAAGAAAATAGGGTTTGGTAAATACATTTATTTAAGTGCTTATGAAAGTTTATGGATAAATAGGTATAATGAAAAGATTACTAAAGTTTAGAAATAGCTTCCTACTTGAGTGATAAGAAAAGTTGTTCTCAACAGGTTCTCCTTATTGGTAATTTTCCTTTACTGCTTATGGTTAAGCACTTGCCCATTTAGTGTTACCAAACACACTTTTAATTTTAATAAGTGCTTTAATAAGCTATAAGTTGAAATAGACATTTATATAAGCTGGGCGAAACGCAACCTATATCCAAGTGGGTGGGACCTGAGAGGCCTCATTTGAAAGGTCCCTTCCTAGGTCACGGATAACTCGTTGTGCGGCTCAGTACTATGAGGTTGGGGGTGCGAGGGCTGGAGCCCCTCCGCAGTACTGTAAGGGTGTATCGGGGATTTCTCTTATATATCGGATAGGAGTATAAGTTGTTACCTTAATTCGTTTTTGATGTAGTGAAAACTTCTCCTCTCCCGTGGACATATGCTTGGCCGAATCACGTACATCTGTGTGTATTGTTTGATGTTCGTTTTGATTGTGTTTATCATTATTGCTTGGTCTCAGTCAACAGTGTGGTTTTTCTTGCAGAAGCAAACAATAATAGAAAAGGAGAGGATCTTGATTCAGTTAGTAATAAAAAAGGCAGCAGCAACAACAAAAAGATAGTCGATGATTGCCGAAGCCCAACTAGTAGGCAATGTTGTTGTGTAGTTCCTCAGAACAGTTCTGCGCCAGAGATATTTCTTCCGAAGGAATGGAGTTACTAGCTAGGTTATTGTTGTGCGTTAGTTGTTGCTCTAAAGCCATAACACAGATATATTGCCAGTGATGAACTGGTGGAGTTAATTGCAATCAGCAATATCACAATGTAATTATCCAATAATAATAGCAATTAATTCATTGTGTATGATTGATGTCTTAAGAGTAATAACACCTATTAATGCAGAGTGAGATAGATAATTTAGTAATAGTGTCCATAAAAATGATTCTGGGCAAGTCTTGAGACCCACTAATCAGATGCTTCAGAAAAGACAGGTTCTATCTGGACGCGGATCTTATGTGAACTTGGACTGTGCTAACCTCCTTTAATGTAATTAAACCTTATACGAGGTTGACATTGTCCCCAAGTGGATCCTACTAAGAAGGGTGATTGACATTTTTATAACCCTAAGAAACTTATTGAATTTGAAACTGGCTTCTAACTTAACTAGTGATAGCCAACATTTTTAGTGGGCCCGTCTACGATAGATATCAACCTCGTATGAAGTTCACACGTGGTTCACAAGCTCAAGTTCGCAAAAGATCTTCATCCAATCCAAATGATGCCACAAATCAACAGAGCACAAGCTCACAATGAGCTCCCCATGAAAGATAACATTACTTAAGGCCAAAACAAAATAGGAAAAAAAAAATCAGGTTAGTGTGAGTGTGTGACTAGTGTCCTATAACTTTTTTTTTATTTTTTATTTTGGCTAATGGACCTACTCAATGATAGCTTAGGGTGACCTTGTATTGTGAGCTCCCCATGAAAGATAACATTACTTAAGGCCAAAACAAAATAGGAAAAAAAAAATCAGGTTAGTGTGAGTGTG
>JAUPMG010000011.1:637948-665817 GCA_031762675.1 Pachysandra terminalis
ATCGGCCGATACCGGTCCGTACCGGGACCGGTCCGGTTCCAACCCGCTATACAAGCCTTTGTATCGCCGGGTTATGGACCGGCGGTCCGGTGACCGGTTCCGCTGGTCCGGCGACCGGTCCGCCGATCCCTCCGGACGGGGACTGATACCGCCGGCCGGCAGTCCGGTGACCGGTCCCTTCAATCCCACCGGTCCGGCCGGTCTGGCGTGATTTGAAATTTGAATTTTTTTTTTTGTTTTCTGTATCGGCTCCGGACCAGCCGGTACCGGTTCGTACCGGCGGACCGGAACCGGTCCGGCAACCGGTTCCGGTATTTAAAACCCTGATTTATTATCCACGTGGTTTATCGAAAGGGTCCTCAGTCAATCAGATGATCTGAATTGCTTTTGTAGTTTCCCAATATAACAAAAGAGTAATTGTCTAAACAGTTAAAATTGGTGAGGGCTAGTAGATTATTTTTCACCATTTCCACCCCTTTATTTTGTGGATAATGCTATGAGCAAGTTTCTTTTCCTTCCTTTGATTATACATGTAGTTATAAAATTTCTCCTTTAATATTTATTTACATTCTTACCCAAGAAATTGATGTTAATTTCAAAATTCCCGGTATTGAAGTAAAATGTTTTTCTAATTTTTTTTTTTTTTTTTTTTTTTTTTATTGAAGCAAACATGGAATTTTGAAAATTCTGAATTTTTTCCCCCCTGTTTTCTTGCAAAACAAACAGAGCCTTAGTGACATCTTTACTGGTTTAATATAAAAAGATTAGTAAAGAAAGTAAATTATATGACTTACAATATCAATTAGGGAGCGTCTAGAGTCTAGGGCTGAAGACCCTTGCAATGGTTGTCAAGTGTTTGTCAACCATTAAATCATACTCAAAGAGTATGTTATGGTCCAGCCTTTTTTAAGTGAATTTAATGCACTTTGAATGATTTTATTTTTGTGGCATTGAATTTAGCCATTAGCTGAGACAAGGGTTCTTGAGCCACAACTTTAGATTCAGTCTATTGATTAACTAATTTTTTTAGTGATAGTTTTGAATTATAGTCATTGATTACTGAGTACTATACATTTTTTATGTATGTCAAGCATAGTGTTTAATCTTGGAATCCGGCTCGGGATCGGCCGAGACAAACCGGCCACATTCAATTTAAAAAAAAAAAAAAAAAATTTGGATCGTTCCGGATCGGGATCGGAACGATCCAACCTGTTTTTGTTCTTCTCGGTTGGGTTTCAACTCGGGGATCGTCCCCTTCCGATCCCTTACACCATGATGTCAAGTGCAAGAAATTGAAGAAATAGAAATTGTAATATTTATTTATGCAGCTACACTAGGTGTTTTGTTATCATGAAGGGTATGGCAGTTATATAACAATATTATTACTTAAGACAGGAGATTTTGAACTATCAATTTGATATTTGAGATACAGAAGTAAATAGATACACTAAACAGAGTTTTCGTAATTGTAGATATAAAATTCAAGTAATAAAATGAATGTTTTCCACTATAATTGTTAATGTAGCCTATGTGGGGCCCATCTTATAATCTCACAAAATGAAGCTTATGAAGGTATTTATGTTGTCAATATATATAATTGTTAATGTAGCCTATGTGGGGCCCATCATATTCGATATGATGCTTGATAGGTTGGGTCAGTAGCATGAAATCTTTTCTGCCAGTCCAACCTATCAAGCATCATATCGAATATGTGATACTACTAAAGTTAGGGAATAGTCAACCTTCTGTCGGTCCATATGATACAAACAATCGACTTGGGAGAGTATAGATAAACCATCTGCAAAATGTGGGCTATCTTCTTGTGTTTTGTCTACTATATCAGCTTCAGGTCTCATTAACTTTCTGTGGCAGCATTCCAGGAGATCATCTGGGTCTAGCTCCTCTAGTTCATTCTCAGAATCTTCAAGTAGTAATGATGAAGAGAGAGAGTCAAGAACAAAAAGATCAAAATCAAGGTCAAAGAAAACAAAGAAGGAAAGAAAACACAGGTCAAGAGCCAAGCAGTCTAGCAGTGATAGCAAAGAGATTGATGGTCCCTTGCCACTTTCCAGTTTCTTTGGGAGTGTAAAGAGCTCATAGATCCCTTTAGACCTTCCTGTGTATTTTTATAGATTTTCCCATAGTTGGAGACGGGTGACTTCTCTCTATTTACTCCAAGTCGAATGTGAGTTCTATTGTTTTTTCTTTGTGATGTTAATCTAGCACTGTGATGATATTTAGTTTTTCTTTCTTTTCTCTTTAAATCAAAATTTATGTCTCTATATTAGATTTAGTGTGATGGAATGTCTTATTTAGTGAGGATTATGCATTGTCTGTATAATTTCCTCAAACTTGGTATGACCAGATGTTACAACTACGTCATCAGACTGTTGATTAATTTGAAATTGCTGTTATTGTTTTCTTTCTTCTTTTGCCATCTGGTCTTCACATTTTTCTTTTATTTGTTTTTTTCCACTACGAGCCGGGTAGTTCCTGTGGGTTGCGGAATAGATAATTCACAGGTTTTTAACCGTTTGAAAATGAAAGCAAGCTGTGAAGGCTTGTTAATTTGAGCAGGCGATCAATAATTAACAAGCACAGTTTGTCATTGATAATGAAACCAAATTTATCTATAGGTTCTGTACAATAGTAATATATAGTGTTGATTCTTGTTTGATGTTTGTGAAATCAACTTAATCTGCTGACCTTCTCTTTGCCAAACTGGATATCTGCTATCCAAACTTGTGCTTTGAGCACTTCTTATGATTGCTCCCGGTCATGTGGTATTCCTCTTATGAACAAGTTGCAGGTTCCAATCTTGTAGGCAGCATTCGCTTGTTGGTTAGCACTCGCGGTATTCTCAGGTTGCGGTCCATTCTAGAACCGTGTTGCCGAAGCCTCATGAGGGGGCTACCAAAAGGAAAGCAGGTAATAGGTAGCTGCTGCTTTCCATTTCAGCACAAGGCAAAATGAGGAATGATTTCCCAGGATGAATGCAAGCATGTTTTGACAATCTCCCCAATCTGAATTTTCATGTACTATATCTTCTACATAAATTCCCTCCTTTTTGTGATTGGATCTGGGGTGGTTTAATATTTTCGGAAACTGGAATCCTGATCAATCAAATACGCTGTTAAATCGGCGGAGTAATCTTCATGAAACATTCCTGTTATTTAAAGATCCTGTTGGTTTCCGTTAACAATCGGGGTTTTAAGTCTTGGGATCTTGGATCGGATCGGTCCCGGCCGATCCCAATCCGGATCAGCGATACCTACCAGTGCCGGCCGATCCAAAAGTTGAATCATCCTTAAAAAAAGAAAAAAATGTCCGGACTGGTCACTGGAACAACGATACAGGTTGGGACTGGTCGCTATCGGACTGGTCCAGGTCGATACCTATTGGTTGGTTTTATAAATCTAAGGAAAAGAAAAAACTTTGGATCGGTGGTTCGGTCCGATCTAGTCATTGGACCGGTCTGGATTGGCCGATCCGGATCAGTATCAGTTGGATCGGTTCGATCCAAAGCCACTTGATACAATAGTTGTATCGTGGCTTAGGATCGGACCAGTTCTGGTCGATCCCCATACGGACCGGATCAATCTGATCCTTGAAACCATGTTAACAATGGCAATCTCGAGGAGAGATTTTGTACAATATGTTGGCTATCAGTCACATTCCAATGGGAGTGGTGAAGAAGGGGAGAGGTGAAGAGGGGAAACATGGGTTAGGAATGGAATACAAGTCGGTTTGGTTTGGTTCGGGTTGATATCGACTTAAACCAAATCGAATTATACAAAATTGAGATTCTAGTGATTGTTGGATAACAAGAAAAATTCGAATTTGGAATTAGAATTCGGTAAGAATTACATTCAAATTCTAGTATTCCAC
Source organism: Pachysandra terminalis (assembly GCA_031762675.1). Taxonomy (NCBI): domain Eukaryota; kingdom Viridiplantae; phylum Streptophyta; class Magnoliopsida; order Buxales; family Buxaceae; genus Pachysandra; species Pachysandra terminalis. The sequence goes on from JAUPMG010000011.1 coordinate 641,837, forward strand.
TGATTGGATGAGCTTACAAAAACAATGAGGATTAATTAGCTTTTGAAATAAACTATGTTTAATAGCAATATATTTATATTTAACAATTCAACTGAATGGATCTCACCATGCTCTATATATCATTTATTTGAATTTGTGACCTGATAATAGCATAAAATTAAATTTTATCGAATAATATCACTATATAAAATATGAGCAAAAGTATAATTGTCCCAATCAAACATGGTCATTGTCCATCCCAAATGTATCACTCGCCTTAAGAACAAAAATCCATATTATAAAGTAAAACTACATAATAAAATTCTTAAGTATGCATTAAAATCTATGCCTTAATTCATTAGGAATGCAAGAGAAATATTCGAACTTCTTCGCATCAATTGTGAGCATATTACCCGCCTTAAGAAGTTGCATTACGTCAAGATCAGAAACGTTGGTTATCTTTTCAAATACTACTTGTGCACTAACTTTAATAGGCTTAGATGTTAAGGCTTTATCAATTGATTGTCATATGAGTAACAACAGCTGCTAGTGTGTCAATTGTACAGGTTCTCTTCCTCAGAGATTGTAAAAGTGTCATAGATGATAGTGCCTGTCTACAATTTGACGTGCCGACTATAGGAGAAGGTACATCATCAACACCTATATCATAAATACCAGCAATATTGCCCACAAAATCAGCCTCGTCATTAGTCATAAAAGCCTCTTCAGCCTCTTCATCACGTTCTCCACATTCTCCATTCGCATGATCTTGCCCACAAATGATGCTCAAGTCATCCAAATTATCAATTACTTTGGTTCGATAAGACTTTGCATCTGTATAAGACTATTGACAATAGAAAAAAATAGTATAACATATATTAATAAGTTTTAATAAAGATAAAGACATTGTATTTATCAAGATTTTGATATAAGTTGAAAAAAAGAAAAAAAAATATTTTGGTATATCTTACAAAAAGCATTCCAGATACTTTCATCATCTACTTGGACCATATTCTTAGTAGGGTCCCATAAAAAAACTACTTTGTCTAATAATCTCACTCATAATAGGGTAGTGTTTGTCCCAAGTCTTAAGACGAGATTTGACATTTTCTTTGGAGATTGAGATATCACATTGCCCCTTTATACAATTAATAACAACTGTAAAAACTAGAGCTTTCCATCCATTAGGTGTTTTATTTCCGAGTTTATGTTGATCAAGGCGAACGGTTATTAGGACACGATCCATATCTTTAGTCCAAGAAAGATATGATTTTCCCTTATCTTTACCAGTACGAGCGTGAGATTGAGATCTTCCACCATCCATCAGTAAAAATCTATATACACATTCATGCAATAATTAAATCATTAATTTATACAATTGTATTAGGATATGTAATAAAATAATATTCCATTTTAACAAGATATTTTCAAAAATAAAATGAAGAATGGCACAAAACAAGTACGTAATACTAAATAAATAATATCTCTAATGTCTATTCCTTCGCCTAGCCTGATAGTTAACATACATGCTTTGAGTTAAATCATCTTGAAATTTTGTCCATTCATTTGTAACTTGGACACATTTTATCACTTCTTCATCTGTCTCTTCTGAAGGCATAGATTCAGCTTTCAACTCTTCATTAACTTCTCTAAAACAATATCCATTTCTCGATGCTCATTTCGTATGAAATTGTGTATGATGCAACATGCATTGATAATTCGTACCTAAATTTATATATAAAAAATTACTTGGGTAGTCAATTTTAATGATATTTTCAAAGAAAAAGATAATATTTCACACCTTGGTTTTCACATCAAAGAAGGATGGACTTCGCAAAATAGCCCATCACTTCTTCAATAATCCAAATGTTCTTTCAATCACATTCCTTGTTGAAGAATGACGAAGATTATATAAATCGTTGTAGTTAGTAGGGTTTTTTCTTTTTGCTGCCCATTCATTAAGGTGATAACGAGTTTGTCTATACGGAGCAAGAAAACCAGGACCAGTTGTTATCCTGTGTCAAATAGATAATATTTTCCTATAATTTATGGATAGATTAGCAATTAGAATGACTCATAAAATATCTAATGAGTTAAAATTGTAGAAGTTAGAAAAAGGTACCGACTGGAATGGACAATGGATGAGATCTTGTAAGGGAGTTTCTCAACATCCTAGAATTCGATACTGATCCTTCGCAACCTAGAAATCTATTGCTTTCTATCCTGATATCGACCTTGATCTTGTAGTGAAACTGTTACTAGAACATATGTTCCATCTAAGCCTCCAAGGAAATCCTGAGGAAGATGGTAAGAATTTAGGTTTTATAAGTGTCACGCTCCAAAATCGAGATATGTAATCTTGAGGAGATGGTTGATTGATTTTATAACTGTGATGATTACAAGTCCATCTGTCACTCCCCTGACCATGAAATCGAGATATGTAAACACGAGATGGTTGATTGATTTATAACTGTAGACTTCAGCCAAACAAATCAACCATCTCGTGCTTCAACAGAGCATAACTAAAGTCAGCAGAAGTCTCAATAAATTAAAACCTTTAACTAAATCCAACCAAATAGCATAATTAAAATTACACCATCCTTGCGGTCAAAACATAAAACATAGTTCAGGTAGCAAGATCATAAGCCTCGAAACATATCCTATAAGCAATCTCACATCCAAGTCCATCTGTCACTCTAGAAATTCACATGTTTCGACATAGGGGTGAGCTTGGAGGCCCAATACGAATAATCCAAAGTGGCTGTAATAACAAATTTTATAATCAAATGATAAATCATGTTATTTCTATAACCTTAATCATGTAATCATCACAGTTATAAAATCAAATTCATGGTATTCATTCGTTATCATTCCCATTACTATCATGCCATTCTATTCATTCCTTTACCACACAACCATAACATAATATCCACACTTCATGTTTTATCTCATTGTCATGTTATAGTACGCATGCATATGCCACCACAATTACAAACATTTTCAACTTATTCAATATCTATGTCCTCATGAACCCTGTCATGATATATGTACACACACATCCAATTCCACACTAACATCCTCATGAGCTCTGTCATGATACACATAATCTCACAAGGCCACCAAATATCATGGTTCCTTTTATACAGTCCTCCTTTTCACTTATTCTATAATTCACACACAACAAATCAATCACAAACCACAAATTACACTATAACTCAAGTAGGAATCACACATCACACCACAGAACAATCCATAGTCACATGCCATTCCACAATCAATGCAATTCATGCAGATGAACACACCATGAACACACAGAAGGTGATGACACTCACAATCAAGAATGCAATGCAATATGAAATGACGGTGCGATGCTTCTGATGAGATGAAATGATGCAATAATGCAAAGGGGTGTTAAGCCAAGCCTAACCATAGAATAATCCCACATCTCCTATAGGAAACTCTTGTTCCAGGAATGTGCTAAATCAACCACAACAGTCCCTCTTATCTAAAGAGTACTAAAAAACTCATTATCATTTTCTTTTAGGGGATATACCCAAGGCTGAAATGACACCCTCTTTCCATTTTCTTTTAGGGAATAATACCCAAGGCTGAAATGACACCCTTTTTCCTTTCTTTTAGGGGATACTACCCAAGGTTGAAGTTCACATCTTTAAACAATCATACAATGAACTCTTCTAGAGTCACTCTCAAACATTCATTACTAGTGAATGCATTTAGCACCACTCACAAATACCTCACAGTTCGCAAACACATCACAGTTCACATGACTCGTATATGACCCTTATACGATACACCATCAAACTCTCATGCTTTGGTTATCATTCATACTAATATCATACAATATACCCTATCTCATGTTATAACTCTCTATAAGTCTCATCATACATCATAACACCATAAATGGTCATAGCATACCGCAAACTGGGGTAATTAGTACCTTTTGTTGCACAAAATCGTACACACACATATTGCACACAAACCAACACCGCATCCTACAAAAAGACATCAAAACCAAGTTGTCCACCAAATATGGGACATATAGGAGTTCAGTGGGACTGAGGGTATTGCCGAGGGTTCTCGGTGGATGGGCTCGACAGTTGTCGAAGCTTGGTGGGAAGGGTAGGGATTTTAGGGATTCGGCAGATGTGCGCGGCACCTGCCGAGGTACTTGCCGAAAGTCTATTTTAGCCCAGATTTTTCTGAAACATCTAGGGCTTCGTGCCCAACTTCACAAAACTTCAAATTCATTCTTTTCTCTTACAAAAATCATGGATTGTACAGTTATTCATCAATATAACATGTTATATGCAAAACCAAACAACTAAACATGGATTCACATGTTGATCTAACACAAATCTCATGATTCAAAACATATATTCGAGTCATTATATCAAAGCACATAAATCAGTATAACATGGTTCAATCACACATTCTTTATGCAAAGTAAGAAATCTAGATGCTTATCCTAAGGAATTTATCATAATCCTATGAGCATAACTACCGTAGAAACTATGGAAATCCCTACTTCTTTTCCAAGCCTTTTCTACAACTTTAGCAAGAAAAAATACCAGCCTTTCTCTAGTCTTCTCCTCCTTAGCCTCTTTTCTTCTTTCTCCTTCTTCAGTAAAGAAACCAGCAACTCCTCTCTTTCCTCTCTTTCCTTGATCGTGTATTCCCAAAGTGGGGAGTTTCCTAACATCCACGATCCTATTCGGAAGGGATGGATACGTTAGTGGGAAACTTTCTCTTTAACACAAGTGTTGAATTCAAAATAGATTGAAATGACCAAATTAACCTTACCTCTACATCATGGGCCAAAGGAACCAACCCATGGTAGGGCCCATCTCATACTTTGGGGCCCAAGCCTAAATCTCCTGAAATTCATCAAATCTCACAAGTTTCCCAAATATTTAACCTAAATTGCAAAATAGTCCAAATCATCTAATTCCTTTTCAATTAAATCCTAAGGTTTATTGAGATGATTAAATTTGATTTAATCACTCAAATAAGATTAGGGTTAGGGTCACTACAATAAGTCTATGAATGACTAATGTTATTATATCTTATATAGAAATTATGTTTATGTTTACCTTAAACCATTTCCATTTGTAATCTTCTGAATCATTCATGCCGCCTACTGATGCGTTCATAAAACCTTTTGTTAATTTGAGGAAATCTCTTAAAAAATGCCTACTAATTGTCTTCCCGAGCGGATAAAAGTTCCCTTGATTACACGAAACTTAACATCATGGGAAAAGACATGTAAGAAACTACCAATTTTTCAATAGTGATATACCTTGTATCATATAACCCTCCCCTTTCATGTAGGATTCCACATAATTTAAGAAATGCCTGCTTTGCTAACCTGAGGTAACATGCATTAATTAACCTAGTCTCTTAGGTGGACCAATCGAATTACATGCTTTTCACCGAAAACCGTGACACGGAATGTAAATGATGACATGACAAGAGATTGGCGAGTCCCCCTGTATGTCACGCTCATGACGCCTCGATGTGCGTGTTGGCAATCAGTAGATATCCGTTAAACGAATGTGAATGTTGGTTAGCCTTGGAGCTCTCAAGACTGTCTAGTCTTGGCGCCATAGAGGTTGTGTAATCTTAGTGCTTTCGAGGTTATCTAACTTTAGCTCTTTCAAAATCATTTAGTCTTAGTACCTTCGAGGTTGTCGAACCTTAGTACTTTTGAGACTGTCGTCGAGGTTCCCTCTAGACGGAGGCATGTATGACCTTCTACGTTGTCAAGGTTCTCTCTAGACGGAGGTATGTATGACCTTCTACGTCGTCGAGGTTCCCTCTAGACGGAGGTGTGTGAGACCTTCTACATCGTCAAGATTCCCTTTAGACGGAGGTGTGTGTGACCTTCTACGTTGTTGAGGTTCCCTCTAGACGGAGGTGTGTGGTCATCGGGACGCATCTCTTATGTGACTATTGGCATCATACTGTGAAGTATCGGCATCCTGCCATGAGGTTCTGGCATGCTGTCGTGGAGCATAGGTTGATATTAGCTTTGGTGTGTGTCATCATCATAAACGTGTTGGTCGCCTCCCGACTTTTGCGATGTTAGGAGTCATTGTGGTAGCACACTACCTTTCCTCCATATCCATGTCTTAACTCAACATTCCTTGAACCAGTTGAGGCTCTCATTCATGAAGGTCCTGAGGGTCTCACCCGGGGGTATCGATTGGACCTTGCTACGTGTTGGTCATAGTCCTGACACGCGTCAGTCTATCATCGAGCTATCTCCCCCTACCATTTTTCATATTTACATATAAGTCCCCCTGACCACGACGATTATCTTCAAGATTTTGGCATGGTGATGGTATAGTTTGACTAACATTTTCACCACATGCTGATTACTGCCCTTGAGCATTGGCGCGGCGTGAAGTATAGAGACACATCTATTAGTATGCATCCCGCCGTGGAGTATCGGCATTCCGTCATGGAGTATAGAGACACATCTCTTTTATGTATCACCTTCAACGTCATTCTAGCTTCACTCTAAACGGAGGTATGAATCACCTTCAATGTCATTCGAGCTTCACTCTAGATGGATGTAGTCTTTCCTTCAATGTCATTCGAGCTTCACTCTAGATGGAGGTATGTATTTCCTTCAACGTCATTCGAGCTTCACTTTAGATGGAGGTATGAATTGCTTTCAACGTCATTCAAGCTTCACTCTAGACAGAGATATGTATTGACTTCAACGCCATTCGAGATTCACTCTAGACGGAGGTAGTATTGCCTTCAACGTCATTCGAGCTCACTCTACATAGAAGTAGTACTTCCTTCAACGTCATTTGAGATTCACTCTAAACAAAGGTATGTATTGCCTTCAACTTCATTTGAGCTTCACTCTAGATGGAGGTATGTATTGCCTTCAACATCATTCAAGCTTCACTTTAGATGGAGGTCGTATTGCCTTCAACGCCATTCGAGTTTCACTCTATACGGAGGTAGTATGGCCTTCAACTTCATTCGAGCTTCACTTTAAACGGAGGAAGTATTGCCTTCAACGTCATTCAAGTTTCACTCTATATGGAGGTATGTATCACCTTCTATGTCACTTGAGTTTCACTCTAGACAGAGGTGTGTAACGGCATTCTGCTGTGGAGTATCGACATCTTACAACGTCTAGGGAGGTCTCTCTCCTTAGGTGTAAAATCATATCGATGTCGACGTCTTACAGCGTCTAGGGAGGTCTCTCCCATTAGTTGCAAAATCATATCTATGTCGATGTCTTACAGCGTCCAAGGAAGTCTCTCCCCTTAAGTGTAAAATCATATCGACTCGTTCACCGAGACGCATCTCTTTGGTGAATGTGAGGCACACCTCTATGTTGGCATTCCGCTGTGGAGTATCGATGTCTTAAAGCCTCCAGGGAGGTCACTCCCCTTAGGTGTAAATTCATATCGATGTTGACGTCTTACATTGTCCAGAGAGGTCTCTCCCTTTAGGTGTAAAATCATATCAACTTATTCACTTATATGCATCTCTTTGGTGAATGTGAGGCACACTTCTATGCCGGCATCCGTCGTAGGGTATCGATGTCTTACAACCTTCAGGGAGGTCTCTCCCTTTAGGTGTAGAATCATATTGATGTCGATGTCTTATAGTGTCTAGGGAGGTATCTCCCCTTAGGTGTAAAATCATATAGGCGTGTTCACTGAGATGAATCTCTTTGGTGAATGTGAGGCGCACCTCTATGTCAACATCTCTTCGTAGGGTATCGATGTCTTATAGCCTCGGGGGAGGTCTCTCCCCTTAGGTGTAAAATCATATCGTGGTGTTCACCGAGACGCATCTCTTTGGTGAATGTGAGGCACAGCTCTATGTCAGCATCCCGTCGTATGGGGTTCGGCATCCTACCGTGGAGTATCTATTAATATTAGCTTTATTGTATATTCATTGCAAACATTTTGCTCCTCATGTGATTTATGCAATTGTAAAGAGTCATTATGGTAGCGCACTACATTCTCTCTATATCCATGTCTCAATTCTTCATCCCTTGAACCGATTCCCCGAGCCAACTGGGATTCTTCTTTAGGAAGTTCCTAAAGGTTTTACCCATAGGTATCAGTGGGGACCTTGCTACGTGTCGGTCATAGTCCTGACACGTGTCAGTCTATTATTGGACTATTTTCCCATACCATTTCTCATATCTACATTTTAGTCCCCCTGACCACGACGATCAATTTGAGATTATTAGCGTGGTCATGTCATAATATGACGATCGCCGTTGTAGTGAATTGTTTGCCTCTCTTGGGAATAGCCATGTAGATAATACCCCTTATATATATATATATTGCTTTGATGCCACCTTTCCTTTTTGGGTTTGACGCCTATATTAGTCCTCCCGAGACTGAAATTGTTTTTTTATTGGCACCACCTCATCCGTTTGGGAATCTACCTTTGATGCCTGAACTAATCCTCTCGAGACTGGAATTTGTTTTTTGCTATTGATGCCACCCTTCCTCTTTGGGTTTGAAGCCTATATCCTCTTGGGACTGATAAATATTTTTTTTGTTGGTGCCACCTCATCTGTTTGGAGATCTGCCTTTGACGCCTGAACCAATCCTCCAGGGATTCGGATTTTTTTTTTGTTGTTGATGCCACCCTTCCTCTTTGGATTTGACACCTATATCAGTCCTCCCGGGACTGATAATTTGTTTTTAGTTGGTGCCACCTCATCCATTTGGGAATTTACCTTTGCCACCTGACCCAATCCTCTCAGGACTAGAATTGTTTTTTGTTGTTGATGCCACCCTTCCTCTTTGGGTTTGACGACTGTACCAGTCCTCCCAGGATTGATAATGTTTTTTTGTTGGCACCACCTCATCCGTTTGGGGATCTGCTTTTGACGCCTAAACCAATCCTTCCGGGATTGGGATGTTATTTTTTTGCTGTTGACACAACCCTTCCTCTTTGGGTTTGACACCTATATCAGTCCTCTCGGGACTGATAAATGTTTTTTTGGTTAGCGCCATTCCTCCGTTTGGGGATCTTCCTTTGAAACCTAAACCAATCCTCCCGGGATTGGGATTTTGTTTACTTGGGGCGTCAATACTCTGCTCGTCAATACTCCAGGCATTAATACTTCACGCGTCAATTCTTCGTGCATTAATACTCAGGGTGTCAATGCTTCGCGCGTTAATACTCCTTGTATCAATGCTTCGCGCGTTAATACCCGATCATCGAAGCCTCCGGACGTTAAATGCTGACGTCATAGCCTTATGAGTCAAAACCCATTCATTCTATTATATTTGGGTGTCAAAGGCCCTTAATGCTTGGGCGTCAAAACCCATTCATTCTCCCATTATATTTGGGTGTCAAAGGCCATACTATTTAATTATACTTTAAGTAATTAGTATCCTCAATCCTCATTGACAACTTCTATCATGCAGGTAAAGATGTTTTTTTTCATCTCTGCTTGACCGAAATATGAAATCAACCATACTACAAGCTATTAAGGTTTAAAGAAATCAGGTGGGATCCTTTTTTTATCTGAACTTTCCATTGTCAGGTTTGGGCATCATTACACATCCTTCCTAGCTTTTTTTTTTTGCTCGGCCGTCAAAACCCAATTTGTTTTAGAGATATTTTTTTTCCTCTTCCTAAAAAAAATATATATATATATTTTTTCATTAGGGCGTCATTGCCCGATACACTTGCTAAGGGATTTTCGTTTGGGCGTTTGGGGGTCATAACCCGATCCTCTCTTGGGGATTTTGTTTGAATGTCAAAACCGTATCCTCTATGAGATTTTCCTGAAATCGTCAATAGCTAATCCTCATCATGATTTTGCTGAAATCGTTGATACCCAAGCATCCTGGGATTTTATTGAAATCATTGATAGCCAATCCTCCTCGGGACTTTGTTGAAATTGTCAACAGCTAATCATCCTCGGGATTTTACTGAAATCGTTAATATCCAATCCTCCTTGGATTTCTCTTGAAATCGTTAACAGACAATCCTCCTCAGGACTTTGCTGAAATTGTCAATAGCTAATCCTCCTTGGGATTTTGTTGAAATCGTCTATACCCAATCCTCCTGGGATTGTTTTTTGTGAAATCTTTCATTTGGCGCGTCAAAGCCTTGGGGCACCATCAATCCCTCTCTGGATGGGGTTCGCAAAATCTTAACCAAGGTTGTCATTGCGTTGGTTTTAGCCATATCTTCGAGGGCTACTATGTTTACTAGAAAATTGGTAAGTCCCCCTTTATGTCAACGTCATCTGACGCTTTTTTTTTTGTCTTTAGCGCTCTTTGTGTGTAGATATATGCGTACATACTTTCCTTAATTTTGCATTATTTTGACCAATTCCATCACTTGTTCTCTCTCTTATAGGTGTAGATTATGAGGCATGCTGTTTTGTCCTCCAAACATAGCCAACACCCCATGGGTAGTCCCCAATCCTTGTTCCGGAGGAGGAAGCACCAATCTCTGAATATGAGGCTAAAATGGAAGAAGTAATTGAAAGAGGGGCAATGGCTGAAGAAAATGAAAGAAGATGTGTGGGTGAGGGACAAACTCATGACTTCAGTCATATTGACCTTGAAGTCGACATGCGTAATCGTAGCTTTGGCTCAACTAAAATGATACCAACAGTTGTAGTCTCCCTTAGTGCTTCCCTCGCATCACATTCGACTGGGAGAGGTGAGAATTTGATTTTTCCGATATATCTATCCTATGCTTCATCCTGCATATGTTTTTTTTTGCTTATGTAAGGCATTGCCCATCTTTCTAGGTGAGTCAAGTGAGCATCAATGTCCCCCAACTCCTGGTGTTGGGGATGCTATCACTGATGCGTTCTTTGCAAGAGAAGAGACTCCTATTACTTCCTCGATCCCTTAGAGCAAGATATCATTCAAACGAAAAAGGAGGGAGAGTGATCCCATCACCCTCTTAGTGCCACCTCTTCCTAGACAGGTGAGGGTGTCTAATCCGATCTTGAAAGAACCTCAGAGGTCCTTGATTCTTGATAAGGAGGGCGTTACTGTTGTAGACGCCTCTAGTGAGAGTGGTCATTCTCATGACTCCATCGATGGACTCTTGGATCCGATGAGTGTGGATGCTTATGCTGATCCACTACTATCTCCTATTGAAGCGGACACTCGCTTCATGTTTGTAAGAAAAATATACATCCCCTCCACTGATGACTCTATTCTTCATTGGATTATTGATCGTTACGGCGCTCCTGGTACTGAGATAACCTTTCCTAATCCTCATCTGTGAGCCCTTTTCTACTCGGCTTTATGTTCGCTAGTTGGACGCCTTCAGGAGACATGACTATCCACACTTATCGTGGAGGATCTCCATGATATACGAAAGGAAATGGAAGATCCCTTAGATGCCGGGATGAAGCTAGATTGGTTGATAGCGCACGGAGGCACTATGGAGAATTTGGAGCACCTCACATGCAACCAAAAATTGAAGGTTTTCTCTACTACTCGTAAAGACTTGGAATCTCGCATAACCAACCGCGAGTTAAGGATAGAAGCGTTGAGGGCTCAGCTCCTAGATGAGAAAAGGCAGCTAGCTAAAGATAAAGATAGATTGGTGCGTGATGATGTCAATCTTTCTGTTATGCGCACTTGGCTTAAGAGCAGCAAATTCAGTCGCGGTTCTCTATTGGCAGATCTCTAAGAGATGCCTTGACGTTATCCTTTTACTTAGTTCTGTTGTAACTCTCTTTCTTTTGAAGGATTAATGACTCATCATTTATTGGCATACTCTTTATATTAATGCTAACATATCCTATTAATTTATGCGTATTTGTTTTGTCATAAACGAATAGTCACAATTATTAACTGTCACGCCCCAAATCCGAGATATAGGATCTCGAGGATTTCCAAGGGAATAACCTTCAGATCCACCACGTGAACGCGAATATCCATTCACAATACATAGCCAATGTCTTGGTTAATTAGAGTCTAAAAACATAATTTAGCGAAAGTCTTAAATAAATAAAAATCTGTAGCTCAACTCATATCCGTTAAGCTGGAATCCACATAAAAGAAATAGACATCTAATCTATTACAAGTTCAAAGCCCACTCGGGGTCAAAACCAAGTCTATAAAAAACCAAATGTAAACCATCATAAACAGTCAAATATCTGAACTAAAGGAAATCTCCTCTCCAGATCGGCACATCAAATGAACTAATGACCAGTTTCAATAGAAGGGTCAGCCCAAGCTTCGTACAAAAAACCAAATAAGTTACCACAACTATCTTCATGAATGCATAACAATACATGCTTAATTCATACAATTTCAATCAACAGATAATATACCACAGTTACAGTGTATTAGCATGCTCATAATCATATTAAATTACACATATTTAGTAGATATATCACATTCAAAATTGTAATCTTATTACACTTGAAACTCACACAAGTAGTCATATCATATCATAACAATTGTTCACATGGTCCCACCATGATAAATCATAGGGCACACATGATCCCATCATGCATTCAAACCCAATCCTCATAGTCTAACTATGAATCAAAACATAACCTACATGATCCCATCATGCCCAATATATAAACCACATAGTCCCACTATGCAAACAATACATCACATGGTCCCACCATACAACACAAGCAAACACATAGTCCCATTATCCAACAAACAACTACATGGTCCTGCCATGCAAAACAAGTAAACACATAGTCCCACTATGCCAAAAAACAACCACATAATCCCACTATGTAAACAAGCAACCACATCGTGCCACCATGCTACGACCAGTAACCACATGGTCCCACCATGCCAAACAAGTACTACCCAAACACAAGTACAAACACAAGCACTAACAATCAACATATAGAGACACACAAACATTCACTTGAAGCAAACATGTGCAATGATCAATGCAATGTAGTATGATGCAATTACGAATAATGAAATGTGGATGATGTGCATATGCAATGCAGGGGTAATTAGGCCTAGCCCAATCACATGCTAATTCAATCATACGACCATTCAACCCATTCTTTAAGAGACTTTCACCCATGGTAGAATGCGATCATTCCATTCTTTAAGGGACTTACACCCATGGTAGAACACACCATTCCTTTACCATTATTCTTTAAGGGACTTTCACCTCACGGTAGGATATACCAGTATACCAAACCATTCCTTAAGGGAGTTTTACTACACGTTGGAACACACCAGTACACAGATTCCATCCCTTAAGGGACTTTCACCACACGGTGGAACACACCAGTACACAGATTCCATTCCTTAAGGGACTTTCACCACACGGTGGAACACACCAGTACACAGATTCCATTCGTTAAGGGACTTTCACCAACACACCAGTACACAGATTCCATTCCGTAAGGGACTTTTACCACACGGTTGAACACACCAGTACACAGATTCCATTCCTTAAGGGACTTTTACCACACGTTGGAACACACCTGTACATAAACATAGTCAATCCCATTGACTTCCAGTGGATGCTCCCAGTACCACTCACAAACCACACATAATCAAGACATTGTCAATCCCACTGACTACCAGTGGATGCTCTCAGCACCACTCACAAACACACAATGGATGCTCCCAGCACCACTCACAAACATAATCCATACATCACAGTCAATCATACACACATTGGAACCAATCGTAAGACAGAACAGTGAATGCTAAAAGCACCACTCAAACACTCAATTTCCTATGCTAACATTGCTAACCATCCCAACCTTATCTTGTAGTCCAATATCTAAGTTCGAACTCATCAATGTAAAAATCTCTCAATATCCCATCCAGGACTGCCCTATTTTCCTGAATTTCAAACCCCATCATACACTTTTTAACATTCGACCACAGTCATCAATGTTGCAGACAAACCAATCTCATGTAAAAGATCTCAAGGGATCTTCCCCTAAAATTTGGGATCATTTGGGGCTCGGTAGCTCCTCGGTATCTGCCGAGGTACCTACCATGCTTCTTGGTAGAAAGTCCCGAGAGCTTGTATTGTTTTGGGTTTTTTGGTAGATGTTTCGGCATCTACCGAGAGACCTACCGAACGTCTAATTCAGCCCAGAAATAATTTTTTCTTCTAGGGATTCGTGCCCATACTCTAAAATACCTCTTCTTACACTTCTAAATATCAAATACCAACTTGTATTCATCTTGTAATTAATCAAAACCTAACTATGAATCTGGACTATATATGTAGGTCTTCGTTACACAATCAATCGACATACTTGAATTAATTCCAGGAAATCATACATAAATCACAAGAACTTTTAATATTATCACAAACACAATAAACTTAATCTAAGCATGTTAATCATATAGGCATACAAACATTCATAATATTCATTCAATGCACATACCATATGATCACTAATCAGATCATGCCTCAAATCATGAAATCATGCTTTCTAATCTATAGCTATAGCATTATTAAGGTCCATGAAAATACTTATTGTAAAATCGATGGGAATCCTTGCCTTTTTTCCTTCTTAGATCTGTTCTCTACAACTTTGTCAGCACTAGATGATCAACAAGTTCCCTTGGCCTTCTTCTTCTTCTTCTTCTTCTTCTTCTTCTTCTTCTTTTTCTTCTTCCTTTTTTCCTTCAAAAACCCAGATTTCCTTTTCTCTTTCATTTGTTTTGGTCGTGTGAATCCCAAAGACAATTTCTCTCTCTCGATTTGAAAAGTTACGTGGGTTAGTGGATGAAATCAATTATCCCATTCTTTAATTCAAATAACATAGTAAATTACTTAGTTACCCTTACCTTGGCCCAATGGGCTATTCGACCCATCCATAGTCCAACTTGAGTTCATTGTGCAGGGTCCAAGCCTAGTCCACCTAATTCACAAAAATTACACAAGTTACCACCATTTCCTCAAAATCACATAAGGGTCCAAATCATCCCCTTTTATTTCAATTAAATCCTAATGTTTAAATAAGAATTGACTACCATTTAATTACCAAATTAAATGGTAGGGTCAGGGTCATTACATTCTCCCCCCTTTAGGATATTTCGCCCTTGGAATTTAGTACGTTTCTTGGTTATCGAACAACGTTGGGTATCGCCTTCGAATCTCTGATTCCAATTCTCAAGAAGCTTTTGCTTCATCATGATGACTCCATTGCACTTTCACCAGGGGAATGGTTGTCCTCAATATCTGTTCTTTCTAGTCCGTGATCCTGACTGGTGCTTCTTCATATGTCACATTCTCTTCTAATGGTAACTCAGTCCAATCAGTGATATGCGTAGAATCCGGTTCATATTTCCTTAGCATTGACACATGGAAGACATTGTGGACTGCTCCCAACTGATACGGTAAAGCGAGACGGTATGCCACCTTACCTATGCGTTCCAATATCTTAAAGGGTCCAATAAAACGAGGCACTAGTTTCCCTTTCTTTCCGAATCTCATCACACCCTTCATTGGTGAGACTTTTAAAAACATATGATCTCTCATTTCAAACTCCAGCTCTCGTCTTCTATTATCTGCACAACTCTTCTGTCAACTTTGAGCTGCTAGTAGTCTTTTTCGGATAATTTTCACCTTCTCAATGGTTTCTTGGATGATTTCTGGTCCAAGCATGCTACTTTCACCCA
This sequence comes from Pachysandra terminalis, assembly GCA_031762675.1. Classification (NCBI taxonomy): domain Eukaryota; kingdom Viridiplantae; phylum Streptophyta; class Magnoliopsida; order Buxales; family Buxaceae; genus Pachysandra; species Pachysandra terminalis. The sequence goes on from JAUPMG010000011.1 coordinate 657,448, forward strand.
CTTCAGTCCAACATGCAGGTGATCTACATGGTCTTCCATATAATGCCTCGAATGGTGCCATCCCAATACTCGACTGGTAACTGTTGTTATAGGAGAATTTCACCAAAGGGAGATGGTCACTCCAATTCCCTTCGAAATCCAATACAGAAGCCCTTAGGATATCCTTAAGTGTCTGATTTACCCTTTCGGTCTGTCTGCCTGTATGTGGGTGGAAGGCAGTGCTGAAATCTAATTGAGTGCCCAATGTTTTTTTATAAGCTCACCCAAAATTCTGATGTAAATTTAGTATCCCGATTAGATACGATGCTAACTGGCACCCCATGTATTCTGATTATTTCCTTGATGTATAGTCGTGCCAACTCATCTCTGGAAGCTGTAATCTTCACTGGCAAGAAGTGAGCTGATTTGGTCAATCTGTTCACAATCACCCATATTGAGTTACTTCCCCCTTTTGATCTGGGAAACCTGACTACGAAGTCCATAGTCGCGTGTTCTTACTTCCATTCTGCAACGGAAAATGGCTGAAGTAATCTGGCTTTCCTCATATGTTCAGCATTGACTTGCTGACAAGTAAGACATCGAGCCACAAATTGAGCTTTGTCTCTCTTTATACCTGACCACCAATAAGCTTTCTTTAAGTCTCGATACATCTTTGTACCGCTAGGATGGATGGAATATCCGGACTTATGAACTTATCCAAGCATCTCGTTTCTAATCCTCTCGTCCTTAGGAATACAGAGTCTTCCTCGATATTTGATCACTCCGTCTACCAATATCGCCCAGTCTGGCTTTGACTCATCTGCTGCCAACAACTGTAGTTCTAGATCAGTTTTCTGCCCTTGTCCAATCCTGTCCATAATAGATGGTCTCGCTACTAAGCTGAATAATAACCCACCACCCCCTTTTCCATTATCTTGGACATTCAAGCTACTAAAGGCTTCAATCAAACTTTGTTCTTGTCTCAATAAACAGGATAACATATTATGAGGCTTCTTGCTCAGTGCATCTGCAACCACGTGTGCTTTACCCGGGTGGTACTGAAAAGTCGTGATGTGGTCATTGACTAACTTTATCCCCCTCCTTTGTCTCATGTTTAGTTCTTTCTGGGTGAACAAATACTTCAAACTCTTATGATCGGTAAAAAGTTCAAAGTCCTCTCCATAGAGATAGTGTTTCCACAGTTTCAGTGCGAACACTACTGCGACTAACTCTAGGTCATGCATCAAGTAATTACGCTCATGTACCTTGAGTTGTCTGGATACATAAGCCACCACTTGTCCTTCTTACTTAAGGACACAACCTAAACCCATTAGTGATGCATCTGTGTACACTGACAGTTTTTTCCCACTAATTGGGATCATAAGCACTAGAACTGAGGTCAGTTTCTTTTTCAACTCTTCGAATGCCGCCTCATACTTGTCGTCCCAATTGAATTTGACTTCCTTCTTTGTCAAGGGAGTAGAAATCTTCGAGAATCCTTCCACAAATCTTCTATAGTATCCAACCAATCCCATAAAGCTTCGAATTTCTGCCACGTTCTTGGGTCTCTCCCAACTCAATACGGATTCTATCTTGGCAGGATCCACTGATATTCTAGCTCTGGACATCGCTTGTCCTAGAAAAATAACTTCTTTCTTCCAAAAGTCACACTTGTTGAATTTGGCATATAATTGATGCTCCAAGAGTGTCTGTAAAGTTATGCCCAACTGATCCTCATGCTCCTCTTTTGACTTCGAATATATGAGGATGTCATCCACGAATATGACTATAAATCTGTCCAAGTATGGCCTGAAAACCCTATGCAACATGTGCATGAAAGTAGTTGGGGATTAGTCAAACCGAAAGGCATTACCACAAACTCACAGTGACCATACCTTGTTCTAAATGCTGTCTTTTGTATGTCACTGTCTCTAATCCTTAGTTGGTGATAGCCCGACCTCAAGTCGATCTTGAAGAAATAACGAGCTCCTCTGAGTTGATCGAACAAGTCATCAATCGGTAAGGGATACTTGTTCTTGATGGTGACTCTATTCAGCTGCCTGTAGTCGATGCACAAACTCATAGACCCATCATTCTCTTTCATGAATAACACTGGCGCTCCCCACGGTGAAACACTCGGTCTGATAAATCCCATACTCATAAAATCATCAAGCTGCTCTTGTTCTTAATGGTGACTCTATTTAGTTGTCTGTAGTCGATGCACAACCTCATAGACCCATCCTTCTTTTTCATGAATAACACCAACGCTCCCCATGGTGAAACACTCGGTCTGATAAATCCCATACTCATAAAATCATTAAGCTGAGTTTTTCGAATTCTACCGGTGCCATGCGGTAAGTGGTCAGCGATACGGGAGCAGTGTCCGGCATCAGCTCAATGCAAAACTCTACCTCCTTTAAAGGTGGTAGTCTCGGTATCTCCTGAAATACTTGAGCAAACTCCTTCACTACTGGAATTTATTCTAAGGACTCTCCTTTGTTACCCTCCAATAGTCCCAAGAACTCCTCTTGATATTTATCCTTTGAATTTCTTAAAATCTTTACGTTTTCTCCTCCAGGAATCTCAAAAGTAACCTCCTTCCCAAAACAGTCCACTTTGGCATGATAGGCTGATAACCAATCCATGCCAAGGATGATATCAAAATCCGTCATAGTTAACACCACTAGATCGACCTCAAAATTACGATCTCCTACTCTTACCACGCAATCCAAACAAATACTGCTAAGAGTGACTGTTTCTCCTATGGGGTTTGTTATATGCAAAGGTTATCTCATAAATGATGGTTTAAGACCTAAGGCATGCATGAACCTTATTGAAATAAAGGAATGTGTAGCACCCGAATAAAATAAAACACTTGCAGGAGAATGAAAGATCGTAAGGGTACCTTCCACTACAGCATTAGTGGCTTCCTCATCCTTTTGCATCGTCCCATCAGTCAAAGCATGCACTTGCCCACGAGACTGAGGTCCATGATCTGCCTTCTGTCCTGAGCCTTCCACTCAAATTTTCTCACGACAATCCTTCTTGTAGTGCCCAGGCTTGCCACAGTAGAAACAAGTCACTGTAGGTTGCTGTTGTATGAATGGTGCAGTAATGGGAGCATCAGTTGTTGCTGCTGGCATTGCTTCCACTCTTCTAGGATAATCTTCAATCCTAGTCCTCTTACTTCCTCTTTGGTTATAAGGCTGAAATTTCTTTCTGTCCCCACGAGATGTCTCTCTCAGCTATACTGGATGCTGATTATCTCTTTCCACACGTCGGGCATAGTCAAGGAGTTTAGTATAGATTCTCAGTCCCATAATCACTACCTTCGACCTGATCTCTGGTCGCAGTCCTTCTTCAAACTTGGCAGCCTTGTCACTTTCATTGGCTACCATTTGAGGTGCAAAGCATGAAAGCATAGCAAAGCGGCCCCCGTATTGGCTCACAGTAAGGGAGCCCTGCTCAAATTTCATGAAGTCTATAGCCATAGATCTCTTGTAGCTGCTTGGGAAGTATGTCTCAAAGAATTGCCTCTCAACCTCTTCCTAATCTCTAATCTCCTCTTGGGCCCTCACTATCATTTTCCACCATTAATAAGCTTCTCCTTTCACCATGAAAACAACCAATTTCAGTCTCTGATCTGTAGGGCAATCCATCGCCTGAAATATCTTCTCTAGCTCTTCTACCCAGTCCTGAGCCCACATTGGCTCTCTACTCCAGTCAAAGAAGGGTGGTGACAGCTTCTTAATTCTCTCGAGCCACAATATCCCTCCTCCGTTTCCATTCCTCAGAGCTGCCTGGGTTTGTCTCATGGCTTGTTCACCCTAGAGTGCAGTGGCCATGTCTCCTAACACTTAGTAGGTTAGGATCCGCATCCCCTCCGGATGAACCCTCTCCAACAGTGACATTCCTTTTACGACCAGCCATCTACACAAGTGACGAGTCTCTAAGTATGGAGTATGATAGTCCTAATTTAACACATGTATACATACATATATTCAAGCATAGGGTGAGAGTCGCGGTTAATTTCAGTAAAGTATATTCGTTTAAGTTTCATTCATTCTTATGGTTTGGCTCTATATTGGTTACCACTCCCGATTTCGGTTAGGGTGAGAGTCGCGGTTCGAACATAAGGGTTCTTACGAGAATTTCCTTAGGTTTGGGTCTTGACAACATGGTCATAGTCTATGCTAACACACTGTTATGATTGTCAACAAGTCAGGGAAATTTACTAAACTACCCTCAACAAAAAGTTCAGAATTTTTCGGGTCATTACAACTTAGTCAATTCTCAATGAAATCAGTTAAAAATTGTTTTGTTGTGTTCCTATCGAACAGGGGCATCTTAAAAAAATATAAAATAAATTATATAAAATATATGCATAGGTCTGGTAATCGATAAATCAGATCTAGACAATTTTCTAGATTACGGCTTATGTAGAAAAGCATAGAAGATAAGGGTTTTAAGGTTGTGTTATGTCATACTCATTGAATATGACCTAGACACCTATTTCACCTCGAAAATAGAGCTTAATCTGATTACTTACCTTGGGTTTGCTTGTTAAATCTTCTTCTTCCTCTTCTTAGTTCAAAATCTGAACTTCTTCTTCTTCAAGCTCCTAGCTCCAGCAATCTTCTTCTTCTTCTTCTCTCTCTCTCTCTCTCTCTCTCTCTCTCTCTCTCTCTCCCTCTCCCTCTTTTGGAATATGATCTAAACGTCCATCCCTTGGTGTTTTTATAAGTTTTCTATAGTTTCCTATTTAGTCTAGGAATTATTATCTAATCTTGATTGTATTTTAGTTTATAGCCCTTAGATTATATTAGTTTAATGCTAGCCTTTAGATTAAAGTGTCCTAGTTCTAGATGAACTAATCATTGATTTTATTCTATCTTAATCTTATTTAGATTTTAATTCTCTTCTTTTAATTCTAGGTTTCTAGATGAATTGTTCCTACGAAATCCTAACCGTTAGATTAATCTAAGTATTTTAGTCTTAATAGGATTACCTTATTTAATCTTAATCCTTGTTAATTCAGGATTGCTTTTAATTATCTTAATTAATCCTAACCATTTAAAGTATATTAGATGTTCCACGTAATCTCAGCCCTTGATTATTATCCTAGTCTTAATTAACTAGTTTTTAATTATCTTATCTATAGTATGCTTTGTTTTTCACCTATTTGGGACTCCTAATCAAATTCTAACTTAAGTTTTCTGGATTGTATTAAATAAAAATGAATTTATTGTTTTTTAAATCATATTTTTTGGTTTGGACCTTAAGAATAACTTAAGCCCATTAAGCTAATTAATTAATTAATTAAGGTCCATACTTAATCACTTAAGCCCAGTTAAAGTTCATAAGTCCAATTCCTTATAATTAGGCCCAATACTTAATTAATTAAGCCTTAAACAATACAGTATGTTTTAATGTGTGATCACAAAATAATATAGATTAATGTAAGTGTATAGTTATTATATAAGTGTTTAAGGATATAGTTTATCCTACTAAATTACTATTGTACCCTTATATAAAAATAATTTTTCTACTTCAATTTTTCGTGTTGTTACAGCTTACCATAATTGTTATTCCTTTCATCCCCCAGTTTTTGAATGGCCTTAAGGAATTCTTTTACCCATTGTTCTTTCTCTTTCCCTACCTCTCCTTAGCTAGATCAACTCGAAACATTTTTCATTGATATGTATAAGAAATCTGCCCATCTGCAACTAGAAATCTCATAGGCTTTTAACTGATGAAAATCTCTCAAATAATGATTTGATCTAACACGATATTTTTTACTTTCTAGAGTCACTTTGTGGTCTAAATACAAAATTAGAAGACCATTTCATGTACAACAAAGTGCTTACAAGGCCAGCCCACTACTCTATCCACATGCAAGAATTCCTTTGAGTCTTCTTCCTTTTGTATTTTTTGCTAATAATTTTCCTTTTTTGTTGTGACTCTAATATTATCAACTATTTCTAAATATCTGTTGAGCAGGGTTACAGGAAAACTGGATTCATTTATGTCCATCCAGGTGAGCAATCTTTGGAATACAAGATTTAATGCTTTCTTAATTTATTTCATAATTATAACTATATTAAATTCTTGCATATTGAATTGAATGAAGTAGTATCTTAAGATTATATCAGTTTCAAAATCAGGGAATCACATTGTATTCCAATTTGCATAAGTCTCTCCAAACGACGCATATGTGGACCCAAACACAATTAAGGATGAATGCTTTTAAGAAGTTTCATCAAACTCGAAAATCATATTTTCCAATACCACACTCTAGATGCATCAGTTTCAAAGTTCTATCATTTATGGAGAAGATAGATTAAGCTTTCTAAATTGTGCTATTTTTGGTGTTTCTTTTTTCTGAAAAATAGGGTACATAGTGTTTGTAAACAACTAAATCTCGGAGACCTCTGATTATCAACTTAAATGTGAACATAAATTATATGAGAGCATTCCTCTCTATGCGTTGTAATGACCCAAAAAAAAAATTGAAATTAAGTAAAGCTATTTTGGTAACCTACTTGAAGGATTAAGGGTAAATCAGTAATTTCATCAAATGAAAATTTTTTTGTATGAGAACCATCTCATGAGAATATAAAATATTGAAGGTTAGTTAAAATTAACAAGAAGAGTCAAAGCCAAAAGGGTCAACTTGACCAAATAAACTAAACTTAAGTGAGACCACTAAAAGACCAACCAAACAAGTCCTAAACTCAAAAGAGAGTATAAATAGACCTTATGACTTGAGAAAAACCCTAATTGTGCTAGAGAATCAAAAGGAGACAAAGCCTAAGGCAAGAGGAACAACTAGAAGAACTGAATCATGGAGACCTTCAACCCCATCAGATTTTAAGGTGAATGAACTTACAATTCCTAGGTATTTGGGCAAAAACCCAAATATCGGTTCTATTTATAATCCATGAACTTATGAATGTAATTAATCGTGATTTGAAGTAAATTACGTGTGAATATATAAGAATTGCTTATATGTGATTTCAATCAAAAGTATGAGGAGAAAATCCATGTATGGATAGGTGACATATGAATGAATAGGTTATAGGCATGAAAATACTTTGGCAAACATAATTTTGCATAGAAACAAACTTTAGAATCAAGATGAGATGAGAAAAAGGAAAGAAACCTCAAATCATGAATCTGTCGGGGGACCCACTGGCATACCAGTGAGGCCACCAACAGAACATGTTTTCAATTCTTTAAAAATATACAAAGGACAATCGACATACCGGCACCCCACCGGTAAGGCCACAGACAAAACCTACTTTAGGCTTTTGAAATCCAATCAATGGCAGGGGTATACCTACGGTGCTACTGACCCACCCACCGACCATGCATGTGAGGAATATAATTTGAAATTTATGTATATGTATGTTATTAGAAGTCCAATGACCATGATGCCACCTGAGTGGGACAACCCTACATCCGCCAGCATACTGTCACTCCATCGGCATAGCCACCGACTAGGCAAGACCTCAAGATACTGGGTATTAAATACATATAGGACATGACTTAATGTTAAGGGAATTAATTAATGACATTTAATTAGAATTTGGAATGGTTAATTATGAATAGTGTATACGCCATTAAACTGAGAAGTGTGGTATAACTTACAGAAATGATAAAGAGGTTAGAGTATCCAAATGAAGAATGCATGCGATTGTTTAGAGGAATGAACATAAGAATGAGTTGACAATTATGTGGAAGAACTAATAGTGATTGCTTGTGTGGAAAAACGTGTTTTGTTATGAATGATGTAGGCCTAGCTGACATGCAAGGTGTGTTTGTACAATATATATATAATTACTAAAGAAGTAACTATGTTACTACAATAGATTAAATGAAAAGTGAAAGGATGTGTATGATCAAGATTAAGCATAAAACATAATGATGAGAGATAACTAATGACCTCAATTATATTGAATTACTAGAGTTGTGATGTGAATGTAAGTGGGGGGGCTGGTGACAGTAGCAGCAGCAGTGGGGTGGGGTTTTGTGGGGTGTGGGGTGGGGGTGGGGGTGGGGGGTATGGGGGTGGTGTGACGGTGGTGTGGGGTGGGGGTGGTGGGGGCTGGTGTTACTGCAAATAGCAGCAGCACCAGTGGTGTGGTGTGGAGCTGTGAGGGTGGTGTGGGTTGGGGGTGGGTGGGGGCTGGTGTGGTGGGTGTGGGGGTGGTGTGAGGGCTTTGTGGGGTTGGGGGTGATGGGGGTTGGTGCTACTGCAGATAGCAGCATCACCAGTGGGGTGGTATGGGGTGTGAGGGTGGGGACTTGTAACGTCCCGAACCAGATTTTTCCAATTACATGGGTAATCCAGTCCAAGCGTCACCTTCACCTCGTATTTCTACGAGAGTG
>JAUPMG010000011.1:683448-699915 GCA_031762675.1 Pachysandra terminalis
CTCTCTCTCTCTCTCTCTCTCTCTCTCTCTCTCTCTCTCTCTCTCTCTCTCTCTCTCTCTCTCTCTCTCTCTCTTTACCCAGGCTCTTTTTTTTTTGCCAATTCTACTCTCTTTCTCCTTCCCCCTTTCTTCTTTTGTTTTTAAAAAAAAAAATCCATAGAAAATTACAACCGAACCTGCCCTTCCCCTGTTTTTTTGAAAAACTCTGCACCCTGTTTTTTTTCCTGCTCTACCCATGCTTTTTCTTTTGACCCTTTCTCCTTTCTTCTATTGTTGTAATTTTTTTTACGTGAAACTATAGCCAAACCTGCCATCCCCCCTATTTTTTGGTAATCCTGTTTTTCTTTTTTCTTTATTCTTTTTTCTTTTTTATTTTTGTTTCCTCTGTCATTTAGTTTAATCAAAGCTCCAAATCAGGCTTTCACAATCCTTTAACCTGATTTTTGGGTTGGATTTTATTTTATTCAAACCGTAGCAAATTTATTATGTGACTGCTCATTGAGTTAGGGCTATGAAAGTAGGAAACATGTTATAGTAATAATTTTGTTTAAATTAATGCATATTATGCTTTTTTGTGAAGAAATGCATATTATGCTTTTGTAAATGATACTAGTGTGATTGATTTATTTAAAAAAAAAAAAAAAAGAAATTATAGCCTTGGCAATAGGCAGATCTCCTAGCCTCGCCTTGGCAATTTGACAACATCGGTTCACTCCTATCTTTGTTTCAATCGGTTAGGATTGGTAGTGGTACAAACACTACAAAATAGTCTTGGAGGAGCAAGGGTAACTTCATTGTGAGATCTTTCTTATACCCCCTCTCAAGAAGTGTTATTTTATGGACAGCAAAACTCTGGAGAATATTCTCACTATCGATCATCTTGTGAGTAGAAATTGGATGTTACCTAATCAGTGTATGATGTGAAAAGGGGATATGAAATTAGTGCCACATCTTCTGGTTTATTGTGGAGTGGCAGAACAGGTTTGGGTTATTTTTGAGAAAATTTAACATGTTTTTTTAAGCAAGTGTTGGTAAGCTGGGGGTGGCATAAAGCCATAAAGGTAATGAGAGGAAAGCTCTTCTTTGGAATTTATGGCTGGGATAAATTCCAAAGAAGTGCCACAATAAACCAGATCTCCTAGCCTCGCCTTGGCGATTTGACAACATTGGTTCACTCCTATCTTTGTTTCAATCGGTTAGGATTGGTAGTGGTACAGACACTACAAAATGGTTTTGGAGGAGCAAGGGTAACTTCATTGTGAGATCTTTCTTATACCCCCTCTCAAGAAGTGTTATTTTATGGATAGCAAAACTCTGGAGAATATTCTCACTATCGATCATCTTGTGAGTAGAAATTGGATGTTACCTAATCAGTGTATGATGTGAAAAGGGGATATGAAATTAGTGCCACATCTTCTGGTTTATTGTGGAGTGGCAGAACAGGTTTGGGTTATTTTTGAGAAAATTTAACATGTTTTTTTAAGCAAGTGTTGGTAAGCTGGGGGTGGCATAAAGCCATAAAGGTAATGAGAGGAAAGCTCTTCTTTGGAATTTATGGCTAGGATAATCTCCTGGACAATTTAGAAGGAAAGGAATGGTCATATTTTTGAAAGAGAACATATCATAGGGAAAATCGTTTCAAGAACTGTATCCACTTTATTCCTTTAGGCAACTCCACTACCAGTTTTTAGAGACCTCTCTCTCAGTTTTTGTACAAGACTTGGAAGATGTGTTGGATAGTAGAAGGTTTTGTTGTTGAGGTGTGTTCTTTTGCCATAATCCAAGTGTGTATTCTGGAGTACACAGGTTATGGCAGCCCCATATACTGTCTATAATACTGTTGTACTTTTTCATTTTTTTCATGAATTATTATAACTCACTTTTTACCAATCAAAATAAATAAATAAATAATTGCAGATGAACTTTAATGATCAGATAGGCCAGCCCAAGTCCCAAGTCCAACTTGAAGATGATTTGCCAACATCACTGTATGATCATTATATAAGTAGGAAGTTGGTGGCAATTAGCAGGGACAGTTAAACAAAAAACACAAATGCACGAGGACAAGTAGGATGTGAGATGCTTTATTTTTGTATTTGTAGTGTGACACAATTCTTAAGCATGCTAGGTGAATTGGCAGTTATCAATTTTAATTGTCTACCATTTTGCACTAATTATGAAAGAATTGAAAATTATAAGGTGCCATAGTTTATAGTATTTACAGATGATGTGGTATCGGTAGACCAAACTAGAAGAGGAATAAAAAAGAATTGAAAAAGTATAACTTGGAATCAAAAGGCCTATATTAATTATTAAGTCAAATTAAGAACAAATATAAGGAATGCAACTGAGACAAAAACTGAAATAGGGTTGAAAAACTAGTAAGAAGAAAGATCAAAGAAATGCGCAAAACTGGTCACTTCAATTATCTTAGATCAATTAACCATAAAGAGTAAAATATTAAGAGGGATATTACAGATAGAATTAGAGGAGGAAAGCTGAAATGGGTGAACGAGTTTCATTTAAGGAGTTCAAGATGTTGAGAAGACTGAAGGAGATAAAATGAAGGAAAACATCAATGGTTTTTTAGCATAAATAGAGCAACATAAACGCAAAATTCTTCCACAAAATAGGCAATGCACGGAAAGTAAAAAATCCCATTCCTTGAGGTAGAAAGGTAGCTGAGAAGCATTACAATAAAGCACTAGTGTAATTCTTCACAAACTGATAAAAAGAACTCTCACAATTTCACCCTTTGTTGCAATTGGATCTGAATAGAGCACTAGTGTAATTCTTCACAAACTGATAAAGAGAACTCTCTCAATTTCCCCCTTCGTTGCAATTTCACCGTTTCTTCACAAACTGATAATAACAAAGTCTTAATGCCTTTATCAATTATGAGTTTAATTATCAAAAAAATAGCATTTTTTATAGCATATCTTCGACTAATAGCGATTGTATGGAAAGACATTATGTAGAGGAGGAATCAACGGTTCTTGCTGATCCAAATGACGATAAAGCACCCGGACCATAAGGGTTTACTATGGCTTTTGGCAAGAAAAGTTGGGAACTATAAAAGATGACTCAAGGAAAAAGGGTTCAGGGAGAGGGGGAGAAGGTGGATTAGTGATTGTGTTAGGAACAATTCCTTCTCTTTCATTATCAATGAGAATGTTCAGGGCCTTTTCGAGTCCTCTAGGGGGTTTACATCAGGGGGACCCCCTATCTCCCTTCCTTTCATATTGGTAGGCAATGTGTTTAGCCGCCTCATTTCTAGAGCTGAGGAGTGGGGACTAGTATCAGAGTTTAGGGTAGGAAGGGAGTGAAACACTATTACACACCTCCAATTTGCTGGACACCATTTTATTCTTTGAGGATGATGGAGACCCAAATATATTGGATAAAGGTCATCAGATGTTTTGAGATGGTGTCCGGGTTGAAGTTGATAATGGAGAAATCCATGTTATTAGATATCCATGTATCACAAGGTAGATTGCAAGTGTTTGCACAGGTCTTGGATGTAGTACCGCGGACTGGCCACTAAGATATTTAGGCCTTCCTTTGAGAGACAACCCTCGAAACTTATCTTCTGAGCACTCATTGTTGAGAGAGTGGAAAAAAGACTGGCCACGTGGAAAAGAAATTATCTTTCACACGGCTGCAGGATTACTTTGATTGAGTCAGTACTCTCTAATCTTCCTACTTACTTTTATCCCTGTTTAGGATTCCTACTAGGGTGGCTAAAGCCATTGAGAAGTTACAGAGAGACTTTCTGTGGGAAGGGGGAATTTTAAAAGAGGATCATTTGGTGAAATTGGATGATGTATGCAAAAGAAAAAAAGACAGCAATCTCAATATGGGAAATATTTCGGCACGCAACTTGGCTTTACTGGGCAAGTAGCTATGGTGTTTTAGCACTGATCATTTAAACAAATGGGATAGTAACCCCCGTACTAGAGCATATTGCAATAGCCCTTGGAAGGCCATACATTCCCTAAGTTCATTCTTCTACCAACATTCTCGGGACTTGTATTCTATGGAGTAATGTGTGGTTTGGGGAAGTGTTCTAAATATCAGTTTAGCTGGAAATTTCGCCACTGGGACCCAGGGGAAATTTCGGGTAAATATCAAGAGATATTATCGTTTTGGCAAAATATTTTGCCAAATGTAAAGAAATGGGGAAAAATTAGGAAACTTTTTTGAATTTTTTAATGAAACTTCAGGGATTACTTAAGCATATATAAACACATACAAATAACTCAAAATATGACAATAATTAGTTATGCATAGTGATGAATAAACATCAAGGGATCTAAGTAATATATGAGCTGCTAGTCAATCAATATAAAATGTGAAGTACCATTCAGACAAAGTCCAAATACAACTAAATATCATAAGCACAACATTGAAACAACTAAAAGTCCAATATTCAAGTACACAAAATGCTTTGCATAGTATCACATGCACATTTTAAATATTTTTTAATAATTCAATGATTAAAAAAACATTTTATAAGTTCCATTATACATCATTAATAACATCAGATTACATATTAAACATTACTATACATTCATAAAAAATTCTGATTTTTCGTCATTTTTTTTTATTTTGCATAGTATCACATCCACAGTTTAATATTTTTTAATAATTTTAATGATTAAAAAATCATTTTATAAGCTCCATTATACATCATTAATAACATCAGATTACATATTAAACATTACTATACTTTCAAAAAAAAAATCTAATTTTTCATTATTTTTTGATTTTTTTAACATTTATTTTTAATTTAAAAATAATTAATTAGTGCTCATTAAGATAGAAATAATCAATTAGTGGTTGACCATAATAACTTACCTTTTTTAATATATAAGGTAAATTACTATTAATTAAACATACGCTGTAAATATTTTCTTTCAGAAAATATGTATATTTTTACTAATATCAAAAAAACACTAATGGAAAAAAATAATAATCAGACCAATCTATAAGTCGGGTGTTTCTACATCATATATAATATTTTCAACTCATTTCATTAAGGTTTAAGAGAAGAAAATCAAAAAATAAATGTTTTCAAATCATACCTTACAAATCTTCAAAAAATTAGCTCCAATCCTTCACTTCCCTTGTCAAATTTGTGTCATGGAGACCTAGATTTGATATTCTAAATCAAATCTTGAAGAAAAAAAAATTAAATAAACTGAAATATGGCTTAGGAGGAGGGGTTTCTGTTGAAATTTCCCCAATTTCGACAATATCACCCTTTCATAAAGGATAGAATCTTAATATTTTTCCCCGAAATTGGGGAGAAATTGAAATATCATGAGATATTTCCCCTGAAATCTTGCTAATTTCCCCAGAAAAGAGATATTACCATGGAGATAATATCTTCCAGGGGGAGAAGACGAAATTTTGCTAAATTTCACCAAAATTTCAAACATTGGTTTTGGGGAATCTATCCTCTCCTCTGGATTTCCCTGTTTGTTTAGGTTTGCTCGGAATAGGGATTCTTTATCTCTGATATTTTATCATGGTCCGACTAGGGTTTGACTTGAAACCTTGATTTTAGAAGAGATCCCCAACCTGCTGAGATGGGTGAGCTTTTGGTGTTGTTGGAAACCCTCAAAGACATATTCATTGATTTTAATTTCAGGACCTCAAGATTTGGTCCCCTGAGCCAATGTCAGCCTGGTCAGGTACCCAAGTTATCTTTCTCCCCTCGTAGACTGTGGAAAACAATTGCTCCCCCTGTATCATGGCTTTTCTTTGGACTCTTCTCTAGCACAAGATTAACACTGCTAATATTTTGCAAAGGCAAAGGAAGGGTTGGGCTATCTCTCCCCACATGTGCTTCTTGTGTTGGGAGGCTGGTGACTCGATTGATCATCTATTTTTTCATTGTGCAATGTCCAGAAGTATTTGGCTATACTTTATTCGTCAGACTATGAAGCAGTGGGTGATGCCTTCGTCAGTGAAGGATTTGTTTAAGCAATGGAGGATACCAAACCTTGGCAAGAGAGGGTGCATGGTATTCCAGTCTATTTTATGCGCGATCTTTTGGGTGATATGGGAAGAGAGAAACATATGGATTTTTTAGAACAGATCAAGAAGTATATAGGCTATCATTGACATGATCATATTTATGATTGCTTCGTGCTTGTTGGTCTGTCCAAAGTTTAGGGGGATCTCCATATCTGATATTACCAAATATTGGGCATCCGTGGCATATTCTTCACCCACAATGAGTCTACAGATTGCATAATGGTGCCCTCCTAGTAAGGGATTCATAAAGCTAAATTTTGATGGTCGTCTGTTGGCAATCCGAGCCCCTCTAGTGTGGGGGTATTTTTAGAGACCATCTCAGCACTATTTGTCATGCGTATTCTAGCCCAGATGATCAAGGTGATACCATTCAAGCAGAGATGTTATCTTTGATCACAGGGTTGAGGGAAGCAAGGAGAATGGGCTACACTACATTGCAGGTAGAGGGTGATTTTGCGGTTGTAATCTCTTGGATGGGGCATGAGACAAGAGTGGCCATGAAAATTCACTCATCTGATCTGTTTGGCTCACTATCTTGGACATAGCTTAAACATACTCAGCACTTTGCATTAAACTATCGTTGTATCAGTTTTTGATTTTCTTTCTGAGCCGTCCAATTGTACCCTATTTATAATCAAGGATTTAAATGTCGATGTCGCTGGCCATGTCACTGAGTCTGGCCAACGACATTTAGGCGACATGTCGCCGACATGGGGGAAATTTCCCCCAAATTAGAGAAAATGAGGGGAAATTCACTCCAAATGCATTTTTTTAATTAAATCTTAGATTATGTGAGTTGAAAAGTCCAGCCCATTCAACTCCTTAAAGCCCAGGTATTAAGAAGAGGGGAACTGGCACCTTATAACCAACACAAACGGGACAAAGCCAAGTGATGTGGGACACATTCCAACACACCCCCTGGACCACACAGCCAGACAGCACCGGACAACAAACCCAACCAAGCTATGATACCAAGTTGAAAAGTCCAGCCCATTCAACTCCTTAAAACCCAAGTATTAAGAAGAGGGGAACTGGCACCTTATAACCAGCACAAACGGGACAAAGCCAAGTGATGTGGGACATATTCCAACAATATGTAAATAATAACTAAATACACTAAAATACATCAGAATATGTTGAAAACAACACATAAAACATAAATTGTAAAGGGTTAATATTCATTCAACAAAAACAAAAAATACATGTTTTGCCTTCAAAGTGTCGAGTCATGCGTTGAATCTTCAATCTACTACTCCAAAGCAGGCTAGATTTGTGTTTTTATGCACAAATCTAGATGAAAGTTGAAAAAATAAAATAAATTTTGTTGATTTTTGTGTGAAAAGAAATGAGAGAGCACCTGTGGGGAAATGTCGATCGAAATGATCAACATTCCCCCAAAATTCACCTTCAAGTGGCTATCGACATCAGGGAAAATCAACTTCCAGCGATTTCCCTTGATGTTTCGTGTCGCCCAAGCCAAAAAAGGCGACATGTCGCCGACATTTAGAACCTTGTTTATAATATATCTAGTCATTCATTAAAAAAAAAAAAGGGACTCAAGGAAAGCTCTAATAATATTTCAGGCCAATGCCACCTTTGAGAAATGTGTTAACGAAACATTTACCACCATAACAGTGGAAATCAAGGATTATCAGCCCAAAATATATAATGCCAGGCAACATGCCGAAGGTGTTACAAAAGATCATATTAACACTATGAGTGCCTTTGTTAAGGGAAAACAAACCTGCATGAGGTACACATTGCCAACAAATCCATGATTCTAGAATCAGGAGCAAAATTCCAAGTACAATTTGTAAGATAGATATGGAAAAGTCAAACAACCACCTAAACTAGAAATTTCTCCTTTACCATCTTAAAAGAATGGAAGTGTCCATTAAATGAAGGAGCTACATGTAGTATTGCATGTCAATGCTTAGCTTTTTAATGTTACTAAATGAGATTTCAAAAGCTCTTTTATAGTTTGAGGTGTTTCAAGTAAACAACCCACTATCTCCTTGTCTTTATCATTGTTTCAAAGGCTCTCAGCCGACTTATTCAAAGAGCAAAAGATAGTGATCTGATAGATGTTGACACCCTTGATAGATGGTAATGCCCTCTCAACATCCCGTTTCCATTTTGTAGATAGAATTGTGACAATTTGATGCTCTGACGCCCAGCTTTGGAAAGCTTGTGAAGATTAATAATCATGGCTAAATAAAGTAAAAAAATGGGGAATGGAATAGCAATTTAGTTGCAGGGTCCTAAGGGATTTGCTTGTGGATGTCAATCACCAATATCTATGAGCACATTTCCACATGGTTTAACTTTAAAGTTGCATCCATTTCCATATGTTTCCACCTAAAGGTCTCCATTTTTAGAGACACATAAATGATACTCTGGAGAATCTAAATAATGCTTGCACTGCAATTAAGTTTTAGTAGTTTCTGTCTTTCTAGCATCAAATCTTCTCAAATTCTTGAAAGTTGTGGAAACACATGAAAAGATTGAGGAAATCTATAGAAACCATAGCAAGAAGTCTCGTATATCTTACTTGTCCTCACATTTTAAATAAAATGAAAAAAATAAAAAGTAATTTTTCATTTTGGTTCTTCGGTGAAACTACCAAAAATTTGTAATGGGCTTTAATAAAAACCACGAAATCATCATACATCAAAGGTTCAAAGGTATAGGTCCTAGGCTTTGATTTAAAATCGGATGACGAGTACAACATATCGTGCAAACTATTTCTGTTAAATATACAAATGAAAAAAGGCCCCCCTAATTCCTTTATCTTCGATTTAGCGGTTTGAATCCCACCGTGAATGCCACTTGCCGTAGATAGAAAACGAGAACCGAGTGTAAATGAACGCGTGCTGTTCGGGGGAGACTGTAGATCCTTCGACAATCCAAAGCTAACTAGCTAGGCTGGATGGTTTTCGATGGATTTGTGTTTCATAAAATGCCATTTACAAACTTTTCAATATTTTTTGAAGAACCAATCAAAAATTATGGATCAAAGATTTAAATCTTAAATTCTTAAACCCAACTGTGAACAATTAAGATCAATGGATAAAATCCTAACCAACAGATAGTTCAACAGTTAAAAAGTATCATCGTCAATTTAAACCTTATATTTTATCTGAATTACTTATATAAAATCCATGTAAACATTCAAAATCATACATTGACGACCAAGATTGACGAACTAGGCTAGGTTTGCATAAAATAAACCTATTTAACAGCTAGAATTATTTGGTGATTAAAATCTCAATTTAATCTAACTTACCTTTAAGTCCATGTAAACATGCATCTTGTTAGATTCACATAAAACAAGTTGAATCAAGTGATTTAAATTACTAATCATAGGTATTACATTTAATCTGATTTAAGTCTATAAAGTCCACATAAACATTCAAATAGTACAAAGATGGACTATCTCAATATTCATAAAGTAGCCCGTCAATGGTTTGAAATCATATACACCAATAACATCAGTGAATAACCTTATCCCGACTAGCTGTGGTCATTAAGTTAAGACTATATCTGAGGTAACAATAATTGTTATCTTGGTATATTATGAACTATACTCTTCAATTTCTATTATTTTTTTTCTGAATAAAATTCATCAATTTTTAACCTGTCTTTACATTTAAACAGCATTGTTTAGAGTTTCCAAGTGCTTTAGACAATACCCATTCATTTCCTTATTGCTGCAAAACCATGTGATTATGTGTAATGTTCTGTAATATACTGTATTCATCATTTTTTGGCTTTTTATATTGCATCTAAACAAGTATAATTTCAAGCTTAAAAGCACGTCCATGTATTTCTGAGAATTTCATTAATTTTTCTGTCATTTCCATTTGTTTCAAATGCTTCCTATTTCTGAATGACTGAAACTCACCTTGAAATAAAACTTTGAACCATGCTTCTCGAAGGGTATCGACCATAGTGTTTAAACTTGGTTCCGACTCGAGTATCCTCCCGGTCCGATCCCGAGTTGGATCGCCGATCCAACTCGGGATCGAACTGAGTCGGACGATTTTAAATCAAATAAAAAAAAAATTAAAACCCAACTCGTCCGATCCGACTAGACAATCCCGAGTTGGAACGCCCAATCCGTCTCAGGATCGGACCGAGTCAATGAATTTAGAATAAAATAAGGATCGGTTCCGACTCGAGTATCGTCCCGGTTCGATCCCGAGTTGGATTGCCCGATCCAACTCGGGAATGGACGATCCTTTACACTATGGTATCAACTTCTTAGTGAGGAGTAGTAACAAGATTTCGTTTCTGGAAGACACATGGTGTGGGCCGAATTTGCTTCGAGAATCATTCCCTGATCCATTTTGGGTAGCCTTGCACAAAAAAGTCTAGTTAGGGATTTCCTAGTGAGGGAAGAAAACTCCATAATATGGTACCTTTCCTTTAAAATAGTACTTTTTGAATAGGAAGTTGAATGAGCTTCATCTTTATCAGAGGACATTCATTCAGGAATTTGTGAAACCTATTTTTAATACAAGACTATGGTTTGGGAAAGCAAAGGACTTAAATGTTCTCATTTGGATAGGCTCTAGTTGCCGCTAAAGTGGCTTTCTTTTTGTGCACAATGGCTTTGGCCAAAATTTTGATGCTTGATCATCTCATAAAGAGGAAGTGAACTATTCCTAACAGATGTATACTTTGTTGCACACGGCTGGAAATTAGTATGTGATTTATCTTTACATTGTCAATTTACCAGTGCAGTTGGGTATCACTTACTGAGGAAAATTTTCCATCACTTGATCTATGCCAGAAATTTAGTTGATACTCTTTGCAGTTAGGGTGATCAAAAGAAGAGGGAAGGCTCTAGTTGTTGTGGAACATGCATCCTTTTGCCATCTGCTAGGTTATTTGAAAGGAAACGAACAGACACTTTCATGAAGTCATGGGATAAGAAAGCAAGTTTTTTGACTCCTTTTCCAGAAGAACATCTTTGTTCCAAGAATGTTTGGGATTGAACTCGAATTCTTTTAGGTGATTGGAACGCTTATTGCCCTTCCGAGTTTTATGTAGCTCTAGCTAGTTGTATTTCTGCCGGCTAGCCTTTCTGCAAAAAAATATATGCCTATATGGGGCTCGCCCTTTTTCGCTTAACATGGTACAATTTAACATCACCTGAAAAAAAGAACTTAGTAGTTTTATCAAATCAAACATATAAGCAACATATCACAATGACTAGTTCAAGGAGTTCTGAATGTATTTTGCTTCCTCTGTATAACAAAGCCCTTTCTAATAAATAACCTAAATTTATTAAAATTACAAAAAAAAGAAAAAAAGGAAAAAAAAATAGCCAATTTTCATCAATACACATGATCTCTGAATCAAAGGAACACAAAATCACAAAATTATGTTCCAAAGTGTTATAAACTCAAATTCCTCAATACATGGTATAGTTTCTCTAGAAAGCAAACTAATTCAATCACAAATCCAAACAGCATCATATCCAAGACTTGAATTCGCTGAAATCTAGGTGAACAACAACAGAAACTAAAATTGAAATGAAATCACGTCAATATAGGGACTCGAACGAGTGTTGCAAAAAAGAAGAAGAAGAAGAAGAAAATAATCAATAGATATCACTCACTGACGTTTTCATGATCCATATGACGAAGGAGCTTAATCTCACGAAGAGTCCGCTTCGCATCGATCTTGTTATCAAACGCGTTGGCGATCTTCTTGATCGCTACGTGCTCATTCGTCTCCGAATTCAAAGCAGAACTGAAAAAGAATACAATTGAAGCATACAAAACACGATAAAACGGATTTTTACCAAAAATAAAATAAAGATTAAAAAGAAGGGAAGATTGAAATTGAGGGAGAGGTAGAGAAATATGCCTATGTTATACCATACGATGCCGTAGGCGCCCTTGCCGATGGGCATGATCGGAGGCTTGTATTTGGCGGTGACCTCGAATATGTTCCCAAATATGTTATATTGTATGAATCGTCCACCGTGACTCAGCGTCGCCGGGATAGCATCCACCCCGGGTTGAGCTACGCCGCCAGATTGAGGTGGATCATGAGGTGGCGCCGCGTCTGCAATAACGGTGTCAGGTGGTTGAGCTGCGTCCATCCCCCTCTTACACACCTGCAAATGTTCTCTCTCTATCCGAGAACAATGCAACAAGGTAAGTAAGACTTCAATTTTTCTTTTTCTGCTTTTGTTTTGCCCTTTTTGGTTTTACCGCGAAAGCTATTCTGGTAAGCCATATAGTTTTTTTTTTCCACCTTGACGTCCGATTGACAACTTGTTTTTTTTTTTTTTTTTTTTTTTTTAACTTTGGATAACTAACCAAAATACTAGTCTACTTATGATGAAGGGGGTCTGATTAATCCCGTGGACACAAAGAATAACTCATTTATAAGATATGGCTCGGGGCTTCAAATTATTTAAAAAGTAATACAATTGCTTCCCTCATTAATATACACGCATCGACTCCAAATGGTGCCACTATATTATTGGATCAGGTCATCAGCTTGATCAAATATCTAATATTCTTATTCTATAAAAGTTACTTCTTCAGTAAGTAACATTTTAGAAGGATAGAACAGTCAATGTTCATCTGGCCAATGGGCTAACCATCTTACGATGGATAATTCATCAAGCTAAGCACCACAAGATGGTCAATTCACCAGGATCACCATCTTAAGAGGGTCAATTCGTCTAAAGGCTAGTCACCCTCAAAAGACTTAATCAAGGGTTTGTCCCCCTTCGAACGACAAGTTATAGACTTGTCACCCTCAAAAAGACTTGATGGAAAGATTACCACTTCGAAGGAATCCTTATAGAAAAGGCCTTCAACGGAATGAATATTCATTTATCCCCTAGGAACACACTCGAATAACACCTTCTAACGGACTCATTACTACACGTTACTTAAAGATGAATTTGAAGGAAACATATCATGTCTAATTTCTCCGAGTTCAACTCAATGTCACTCGAGTTGGTTGCATAACCTAGAACATTGAAGGATTTTATGATAACTCTCCCTTGCAAGGACTATTGACCATGAAAATGGATTGCCTACTGAAGGTCTTAAATCTATGGTCTCTATGTATGGGTAATTCGAATATATTGATCACCTTATGAGATGTATGCAGTTGCTCTGACTTTCTGCAAAGGAATATAGATTAACATACCAAAAAGTTAAGGTTGTAAACGACCTAGATCATGTAAAAGAGAGTCGGTTGTCCAAAAATTCACAGAAGGAGAAGAGAAATTTGAAAGATTCCTTAGAATGGGCAAGTGTCATGGGCTTGATAGTTATCCACCTTCTAGACCTACCACCTTCACTAATTTTGTGAAAGGTGAGTCATCTTCTCAAGGGAACAAAGCTAAATCAAAAATTATTTGTAACTCTTGTGACTCTTTGGAATATGCACTTTAAATGCAACAAGAAAAACCTAGAGACCAACACAACTCAAGAGGCCAAGAAAAGAGTTCAAGAGAAGACAACAATTACCAAAAGAGAGTTTCCTAAAAAGAAACGAGACATGTTGAACACTCCTCCACTTAATAAGCTTATGAATGAAATGTTTAAATTATTCCAAGCTTCTAAGGATGAAGCTGAGGTCAACAAGAAGAGGAAGAGCATAAGAGCTACAAAAAAACTCTCAAAATATGAAGTGCCCTAAGAATACTGAACCTAAAAGGATGAAATCTAATGAATTCTTAGATAATTATCACGTCCCGAATTCCATGGCACGAATCCCTATGCGGGCGGTATGGATCACAAGGTGAGACCTTCGGGTTCCCAACCGTGGAACGCGGATCATCACAATAAAACCCAACAATAAAAGTAACTCTAATTACTCTTATAGAACTATCAGAGTGCGGAAGCAAAATACATAAACTAAATCAAATCCATTAGCTTCAAAAGAGCCAAAATCTCAACATAACAAGGAAAAATAAATACAACTCAATCCAATTACATCAACTTGTTCATGTTCCAATAAACAGAAAATACTAAAACGGAAGCAAAACACACGGCAGCGTCTAACTCCTACTCATCCTCATTCCACCTCAACCTACAACATAGAAGGTTGCGTGAGCTTAGAATGCCCAGTAAGAAACAATTATGTCATCCATCCTCATGGAATAACGTTAGTCCAAACCAAACATAGTAATATCATGGTAACAATATGGAGAGAGAATACGCTCATACATCATCACATCATAATACAATCCGGAGCATCATATCATTACAAGAATGTTAAGAATAGCAATTAACGAGTAACGTCAAACAATACAATACACAACCAATTCATGCTAATGAATGCAACTCCCGGTGATCAGCCAGCTTTACCAAGTAACTTCCACCTGATATTCAACGTTCGTACTCATAACCTTTCATTCTCACTTCCCATGTGTGCATCGTGGTTTTGTAGGATTTTCAACCTACCGGGGTCAATTCTCGTAGCTATTTCTTGAATTTAAGGGTATGACCCTAGGGAGGCCTTCCTAAGATGATTACCCACTTGCATTTAGGGATTCAAACCCAGGGAAGCCTTTACAAGACGATTACCCATAAACAAAGTAGAATTCAAACTTCTATCTGTCGCTGCCCGGTTGACCAGACAAGTTATTCTACAATTCAGTAGGATTTCCGGTGATAACATCCTTCAGAAGCTATCCGTGCACCCATACACACTAATAATCCACCAGAAGCCATCACAGGCAACCTTTCCACCAATCCGTAGGATTTCCAGTGATAACACCATTCAGAAGCTATCCGTGCACCCATACATACGAATAATTCGCCGGACGCCATCACGGATATCCTTTCCACAAGTATAAGTGCATAATAGATCACATGATTGTAAGGCAGATTAAACCAAACAACATCTACAGTACATGTTACAATCACCAAACACATGGAGTCACAACCCTAAGTCATATGGCACAAATCCCAAACCAAAAATCCATAAAATCCACTCTTAGATTTCGTCGATAGGCTCACCAGTGTACCAGTGCCTACTGGTGGGTCAAAACTAGGCAAATTTAGGTCCCTCGGCAGGCTCACGGGTGTATCGGTGCCTACCGATGGGTCGCGATCTGGGTTGTTTTCTGGGTTCCGAAATCCCACTTTTTGATACCAAGATCAATCCACATCAACTCTAATGGTCAATAAACATCATAACAACAATATTACAATAGATAGATCATGCCAAACATCATTTTAGCATAATAAACAAGATCGACATGGATTGAATCACATAACAACATAAGAATCCAAAATCAATATAGTATTACATGAGAACTATAGTATGATCAACTTATGAGATATTAATCACCAAACCTGACATATATAATCATGCTTTCGGAAGTCATAAACAAGAGTCATTCATACACGCATTCAATCATGGAAAAACAACCACGATATCCCAAAAGAACTATACAGAAAATGAATCTTACCTTTCTTAGTGTGCTTGGGTTCAAATCTTCCTTCTTCTTCTCCAAGGTTTGGACGGCTAGTGTTTCTGATTCTCCTTGCTAATCTCTTCTTCCTCTCGTTCTTTCTTAACTCCCTAGACCCTCCTAATCAAGTTCTCCTCTTATGGAAGTGTGAGGAGGAGGTTATGATAACCTTCCCTCCTCTCTCCCACTTCCTAAACGGAGCACACCCACAGTTCCACGATACCAATATGCGTTACAAGTTGAATTGTAATTATAAATTTACAGATAGTTCCTCACGTTTGAGTTAATTACACTTTAAGCCCCAACTACAAAGTTTGATTACTAATTAATCCAAAGCTCTAATTAACTTAGGAAACCACATTATTAATAACAGGAAATTACCAATTAATCCCTACATACCTCCTCTCAATTATTTCATTAATTCATTCATTTAATAAATCCCAAATTAAGTATTATAATTAATTTTCGGATCCGGGTCTCTACAACAATAATCCTAGACGTTCGTTTAGTCACACCTATAGGTGAGTACCTAAACAAAAAGTGAATGGTTTAGCTATCCACACAATGGTTAAAACAGGTAATATGTCTGGATGGTACCTTGATAGTGGTTACTCTAGACATATGACAAGTGATCGGTCCCACTTCACTGATATCACTAAGTGTGATTGTGGATCTGTCACTTTTGGAGATGGGAGCATCGTTAGGATCGTAGGAAAAGGCACCATAAATGTCTCTAATTCTGGTGACGTACATGTGTAGGTGTGATGCACTGGGCAAGCTATAGGTTGCACAATCCCACCTCGCCTGGGCAGGTGAAGGTGAAGTACTTATATGTATATTCACACCCTTCTATGTATATTTACACCCTTCTATGACACAACGCGTTTTAAATCCGTGATGGTCATGAACTCAATCAGAACTCCGCAGCTAAGCGTGCTAGGGCGGGAGTAGTACTGGTGATCTAC
>JAUPMG010000011.1:755195-767485 GCA_031762675.1 Pachysandra terminalis
TATTGTATTTACTTCCGCGCACTCTGAAAGTTGTTATTGAATAAAATGAGATTTAGGTTCACCTTAGTTGTTATCTTAGGGTTATGATATGACAATCCGCAGTCTAGCAATAGAACTCGAAGGTCTCACCTCGTGATTCGTGCCTTCCCACCTTGGGATCTGAGTCACCGGGATCTGGGGTGTGACACTTGGTTCCTTCACTCTTTTATGCCGAATTGTTTCCTTCACTCTTTTTTGTCGAAACCTAAAAACAGTTACAATCTAGAAACCCAAAAAAATTCAGTCTTCTAAGCCCAAACCCAAAAAGAAATCAATCATTCTAAAAGTAGAAAATTAAACAGATTGAGAGAAAAAAGTAGCAATCTTACCTTGAAAATGATATCCTTTTTGTTCTTTCATCTTGATTCTTTTCATTTGAGAGAGAGGAGGGAGAGATTGCAACAACTTTTAGCTAAACTTGACGAAGAGAAGCATACAAATGAAAGAGAAATGTATAGAAGATCGAACTCTCCCATAATACCTGAGAAAATACATAAAGCTAGAGACAGTGAGATGATATTAAAAGAGACCTTTAAAGTTGATTTCAGCCATTGAGAAAGATGCGTAAGACAGTCCGATGGAGCCGCAGATTTTTACTATCCTCAAATGGGCTGCCATCCTCATTACAAATTGCAAGGATAATTATCAAGAGAAGGTTCCCCAATTATAAAGTATTAAAGAGTATAAAACAGAGATAACAAGTAGAAAATATCATGGTTCAAAACTCTAAAACCCAAATAAATCATCCTAAGATGCCCATGAAAATATCAAATTTTGCATCATCCAACACAAGAAAATACCATGGTTCAAAACTTTAAAATCCAAATACAACATCCAATCAAAGTAAGTAATAAGAAGTCCACAACCAACATAAAATAAACCTATAAACTTCATAAACCAAAAAAAGCGTCGTCAGCCCATCCTTCGAGAGATAACCTACAAAAAAGAAAGTGTGTTGGTTAGAGTCCATTATAGGCAATAGAAAGAAAAGAAATAATATTCTCGTTAATTGATGATTTTATTACATGTTCTTGTAAAAGTGCCACATACACACTCAATATTTCAACTTGCATCCGCCATAGATTCATCAGAACCTGAGATAAAATACAAACATGAATAATATTAAAAGTAAAGAAATACAAACTAAATCTTAAACATAGCTAAAAAATTACAAATATACTTACTTTTCTTTTTTGGTGCTTCCAACCAATCGCGTGCACATATCAAAGCCTCTACATTCTCGGAAGTCAATGAACTACGATTCTGATCAATAAGCCTACCTCCAGCACTGCAATCTGACACTGATGCAACTTTAGTAACTTGAACAACCAAGATATCTTTTGCCATTCTTGCAAATGTTGGAAATTTAGGTTGTTGACATGCCACCAGTTTAAAATATCAAATTCCTAATTACGAGGGAAAACTTCATCTTCCAAATATCTATCAAGCTCTAATTTTTTAGAATTACGAATGTTATTACTTCTTACACTCATATACCAACTGTCAAACCCCTTTAGCATGTCATTGAGACCAACATTTTATGATGACTTGGAGTTGCTACAATTACTATCACTCACAACGGGACCAAATTGTGTCAAATCAAGAGGAATGTGATACTCATTGTAAAGATCAACAAGAGAAGTACGAATCTTCATGACATATGAGCTAGCATCACTCCCATAAATCACGGTGTAAAAATATTCTACTAAATCCATCTTAAATCTTGGGGCAAGAATAGTAGCAATAGCCAAAACCAAACTGCAACAATTCCAGTGCTTGTTAAATTTAATTTTCATTCTTCGTGACATATTACGAACATAAACATTTTCACTTTTTCCAACTCCAATAAGTGCATATGAATGTTACAAACATCGGTAAAAAACAAGTTAGCAGTAGGATACTTGTAACTTGAAAATGTACAAGTAGCATAATAAAAAACCTTCAGACACTGACAAACAATATTTGCTGTATCCCACTCATCCTTAGATGGATGCACTTTGAAATCACGATCTATTTGCTTTAAACGAGCAAATGCTTCTCTCAAATCCAGTGCTCTCTCAAGCATGACATAAGTAGAATTCCACCTAGTCTTGACATCAACAACAACACCTTTCTTCCCCATCAACTTCACTTGATTCATTGCATTCTTAAACTTTTGCTTCCTTTGGGTGTTTGTCTAATATACCGAAGACTTTTTCTGACATTCCTAATTATCCCCTTAATTTCTTGTAACCCATCTTGCACAATGAGATTAAGAATATGAGCGCTACAATGCACATGAAATAGATCACCACCTAAAGAAAGCAAACTCTGATCACCAAGTCATCTTGCTAATTCTCTAACCGTGGCATCATTGGTGATAGCATTGTCAACAGTAATACAAAATAATTTCTTGTCAAGATTCCACTCCAGAACTATATCTCTAATCAATCCAATATGGGTCTCTACATCATGTGGAGACTCCAAAGACGTATAGCTAAGAAGTTTTTTTTTAAGTACCCATTCATAATCAATAAAATGTACTGTCACAAAAATATCCAAGGTTTTGTTGATCCGAGGTCCACAAATCAGTTGTCAAACTAATTCGGGAAGAAATGTTATCAAAGCAATTATACAACTTCTCCTTCTTTTCCTTATAAACCTCATAAATATCAGCTCTTACGGTATTTCATGATACAATCTTAAACATCGGCTGCAAATTATTCACAAAAATCTCAACGAATTCATGTTCAACCATGTTAAAAGGATATTCATGCTTCATGACCATCCTTGTTAAATCAAGGCGACTCCTCCCTTGATCAAATTTGAAGGTATTAACACTAGCTGAACTTCCCTTGCTCTTAGTGATGGACAACAACTGTTGACCCACATCTCTGTGTGTCCTCCTAGGACATCTATTCAAATGATTCTTTAAGTGGTTTGTGCCATTAGTGCTTGCCCCAGAGAAAACATTCTTACAATGCTTACAAACAGCACGATCATCCCCATTTTCGGCTACCACCTTATTGAAATCATCCCACACCTTTGATGTCAATTTACGGGGCCGCTTTAGAGTGCCAGGAGTTGATACCTCTACATCTATCTCATCTTCAACGCTAATATGTTCATACTCCCTTAATATACACAAACATAAATATAAAACAAATGTAATCAACAACTCAATAAAGCCATTTAAAAGGAAATATGGCAGTAAATAATTAAACTTAAAGAATATATTAACACAGAGAAAACCTGATCCGATTCGATACCGACCCAAATCGGTAATTGATTGTAAGAATATATTATTATTATTATTAGTATACAGTTATACTAGAATTAACATTTACACCAAAAATATAAATAAATAAATATATATATATATATATTAGAATTAAAATACAATTCTCATTATCATATTTTCGTCAATCATGTCACCAGATTATAATAGGCTAACAATGGTGCAAAAATAAAAGAATCCAATAATGAAACAAGAGTATACAAAAACATAAAAAAAAACAAAAATAAATAAATCATATCAAACCAGTTCAGAACTTCAAAAAAAATATGATTTTTTTTAAATAGTCATGCATGATTGATTAGATATACCGAACCACCTAAAAAGCTAAAAAATAAAATAACACTGTAGAAATAATTAAAGGGATGAAATTATCCAAAGATTCCAAACCAAGGGGAATATATATATCAACTAGGTTTCAGAAATTAGAGAAGTGTAGAATAAACCTTATAGTTGATGAACGTGAAGCCATAAAAGCAGTGCACAACAAGGCCGATAAAATCACACTGAGAAGAAAACTTCAAATTTTAGAGATTGAACTGAAGGAAAGGCACAGGCACAGTAGAGATTGAAGTAGAGGGCCAAGAGCCGCAGGCGTAGTAGAGATTGAAGATTGAAGGAGAGGTGCAACCAGAAGAGAACTTCAAATTTTAGAGATTGAACTGAAGGAGAGGCACAAGTGCACTAGAGATTGAAGAAGAGGGCTAAGAGGCCATAGGTGCAGTAGAGATTGAAGGTTAAAGAAGAGGCGCATAGAGATCTGGTTACGTTTTAGGGTTAGGGTTTGATAATTTGATAATATATATAGATGTAAATAAAATTACTTTACTATCCCCTCAACATTATAAAAAATTACTTAAGTAACCTTACTACTTAATCGGATTTGGATATTAATTGGGTCGGATGTGTAGGCATCCATAATCGAATCCGATTATAAACAGATCCACTTATTAGGATCCGAATCCGACCAGAAGGATATTTAATCGGGTAAAAATCCGATTAAATCAGATTTGGGTCGGTATCGGACCAGGATCTAACCTATTGACGGTCCTAGTCACATCCCAAATCTAGAGTTCTCAATGGAGACCCTAAAGATTCGAATTTATGACTCTCACCCCATTCCACATAGGAATGGTAGTCAATACATAACCAAACACATTGAATCCATTAAGGTGATTATAAAACCTGGATATATAATATATCTCAAAAGTATTCAATAATATAAACAACGGAATTAAACTACTCATAGTTACATGCTTCAATCAAAATCCTACTATATAACTACTGAAATTTGAAACTAAGGGTAAAATCAATTTAAAACAAAACAACAAATAAATCCTACTATAATGTCTAATAAAATCAGCAATCATTTTTTCTTATTATATCTAATATCTTCTTGGTACTCTTGTCCTCCTTGTTAATTATAGTACAATTGCTCTCCATCTAAAGATCCTGAAAATATGGATGCTTAAAAGCATAAGAGATGCAGAATGATACTATGGGGATACTTCCGATTATGACGTTGCAAATTCGAGGGCGAATTCGCTTCCACCTGGGGAGAATGATGCAGTAGAGGTGACCGCAGATGATTATTTAGAAGCGTTGGATCGAAATAAGATGCATCACGCGCACTGTAGCTTCAAACTAGCATAACCTTTGGCTCCGGTTTCAGAATTAGACTTATAATATCATTTCGGAAAGCTGTCGACGAGATATATAAAGTTTGTGATATGCATGTTGTCCATTTAAAGTCATTTAGATCCTCAAAATGTCATCTTAAGTACTACGAGTTTTAGATACTTTTGCTTTCTTACTTCTTTTAATCTTGTTTTTATCATTTTCCTATTTCTTTTAAGATTGTTTTTCTTTTAGCAGTTTTCCATTTCTTTTAGGATTTTTTTTTAGTAGTTTTCTATTTCTTTTAAGATTTTTTTTTAGCAGTTTCCTCTTTCTTTTAGGACTGCTTTTCTTAGGTCGGATTTTCTTATAAACAGATGTTATGAGAGTGTTGTAATAATTGAATATTTTATGAAATTGAATTGAGAAATTTTCTCTTTTTATTCCTATTGTTATAATGTTTTGCCTAAAACCATAGCAATGTTAGAAGGTTATGTGTTTTGAGCTGGATTCATCAACTCTCTTCTTTTTCGCCCTACATCAGTTGGTATCAGAGCTAGCGTCGATATGCCGCCTCGTAGAAATGGTAGGCGAGATGCTTCTTTGGAAGACGTTTACAAGCGTGATGCTGTAGCAAGATTCACACAACAGGTTTGGGATTCTCCACCAATTTATGATGAATATTCCGAAGATGGATATTTGATTGTTGGTGAAATTTCAAGCCCTAGGTTGAAAATGTTTTGTGCCAAGGTTATTGATGATGAATATTCCGAAGATGGATATTTGATTGTTGGTGAAAACTCAAGCCCTAGGTTGAAAAAATCCTGCCATGGTTATTGATTTTATTGTGGTTGACTCAATATTTTAATTACTTTCAACCAATGTACGACAATTCCAAAACTCGAAAGGTTTCGATAAGTTTGGAATATTACAACGGATGGATACTTCAAGGAAGATATTTGATGAATATTATCAGTTCTTCGTTAAGTTCAACATATATGAAGAACGCATATTCAAAAAAATCAAAGCGCATGTAAAAACTTGAGGACTAGTTTTTTCCAACAAAGGGAGAATGATGCAGAATGATACTATGGTGATACTTCTGATGACGACGTTGCAAATTTGAGGGCAAATTCGCTCCCACCTGGGGAGAATGATGTAGTAGATGTGACTGCGGAAGTGTGGGATCGAAATAAGATGTACTACGCGCACTATAACTTCAAATGAGCATAACTTTTGGGCTTATAATACCATTTAGGAAAGCCCTGGATGAGATCTACAAGATTTGTGAGATGCATGTTATCTGTTTAAAGTCGTTTAGACCCTCAAAACGTCGTCTGAAATATTACGAGTTTTAGATACTTTTGATTTCCTATATCTTTTAGGCTTGTTTTTAGCACTTTCCTATTTCTTTTAGGATTGCTTTTCTTTTAGCAATTTTCTATTTCTTTTAGGATTGTTTTTTAGTAATTTTCTATTTTTTTAAGATTGATTTTTAGCAATTTTCTCTTTCTCTTAGGACTGCTTTTCTTAGGTAGGATTTTCTTATAAATAGATGTTATGAGAAAGTTGTAATAATTGAATATTTTATGAAATTGAATTGAGAAGTTTTCTCTTTTTATTCCTATTGTTCTAAGGTTTTTCCTAAAACCATAGCAACTTTAGAAGGTTTTGTGTTCTGAGCCTGATTCATCAACTCTCTTCTTCTTCGCCCTACATCAATAAGCTACAGTTAGTGTTAGAAAACGGAGAGAAAGGTGATGAAGAGAATGTGAATACTCTCTCTATATTTCTGTATATTCGTTTACAACCATATACAACCTATATGTATGGTTTACAACAACTAATTAAGGAACCTAGATCCTAAAGTTTAGGAGTGATTATAGCAATTAGAATAAGTCAAATATTTAGACTGATTACACAAGATATGATCCTACAATTACGTCTCCCAATTGATAGCTACCAATTTGATTCTCAATACGCCTCCTCAAGTTGGAGTGTGGATATCCATTGCATTCAATTTTTGTAGGTCGGAATGGACAAGTGTATTCCCAAGTGGCTTTGTAAATTAACTATCAACTACTTGGAGGACTGAAGCTAAATGTGAAGTAACGATCATCCCTGATTGTATTCGTTCACGAACTATATGGCAATCCAATTCAATGTGCTTCGTCCGTTCATGAAATACCGGGTTTAAGGCAATGTGTAGGGCTGCCTGATTCTCACAATACAGTCTTGCTGGTTGTGAGTGTTTGACCTGAAAATCCTGTAATAGATACTTTAACCAACCCAATTCACGTGTGATGGATGCCATGGACCTGTACTCCGCCTCTGCAGATGAGCGAGACATTGTTGACTGCCTCTTTGTTTTCCATGATATTGGTGTATTTCCAAGGAGAACACAGAACCCAGTGACTAACCTTCGTGTCATAGGGAAACCAGCCCAATCTGCATCGTAGTATCCCGTCAAATGTAATGTTCCCTGAGATGGGAAGAATATGCCTTGGCCCGGTGCATTCTTCAAATAACGTAGGAATTTGTAATCTGCTTCTAGATGTGGCCTTCTAGGTCGTTGCATGAACTGGCTCAAGATGAGCACTGAGTACATTATATCGGGTCTAGTAATTGTAAGATAAATAAGACGACCCACTAGATGCCCGTATTGAGAGGGATCCTTGATAGGTTCACCATCTGTAGGTGTCAACTTTAGGTGCTGCTCCATAGGGAATTTCATCAGATGGGCACCAAGCAATCTGGCATCTTCAAGAATGTCTAATGTGTATTTTCGTTGGGATATGGAAATGCCCTTCTTTGTGCGAGCCACTTCCATTCGAAGGAAATACTTCAGAAGGCCAAGGTCCTTGATTCGAAAATTCTTGTGCAAGAATTGTTTAAGATCATGTATTGCAGCATCATCATTGCCTATAATTATCTTGTCGTCAACATAAATTAAAACAGAGGTGAATGAACTTCCACTCACCTTAGTGAACAAGGAATTATCTGCCCTTGATTGTTTATAACCAGCACGTCAAATAGCTTGAGAAAACTTGTGAAACCAGTTTTGAGAGGCTTATTTTAAGCCGTATAGTGACTTCTGAAGTCGGCATACTAAGTTGTCCCCCTGTTGACGAAGACCAGGAGGAGGCAGCATATAAACCTCCTCCTCCAAGTCACCATGCAAGAATGCATTTTGGACGTCAAGTTGGTGAAGGGACCATTGTCAAATAGAAGCGATGGTAAGGAGACATTTGACCGTTACAAGCTTAGCCACTGGTACAAAGGTCTCTGTATAATCTAAGCCTTCTCATTGTGTGTATCCCTTGGCAACCAACCGCGCTTTGTAATGCTCAACGGAGCCATCGGAGTTGTACTTGATCTTATAGACCCATTTGCTGCCTATAGCATGTTTCCCGGGTGGTAACGGTTCCATAACCCATTTATTATTTTTTTCAAGGGCTGTGAGTTCTAATTGCATTGCCTCTCACCATCTGGGTTCGAATTGTACCTATTCATAAGATTTAGGTTCCACATCACTGGAAATACTTGTGACAAAAGAACGGTGAGATGATGATAAATGATTATAAAAGATGAAATTAGAAATTGGGTGACGAGTACCTGAACGAGTATATGATTGTTCTGGGAGAGAAGCAATAGCTTGAAAGCATTCAAAGTCCTTCAGCAACATAGACTGTTGATGGACTCGTGTACGACATCGTGGTTCGAATGGGATGGTGGTTGGGGTTGCTGTGGTGATGGAGTCATGTATGTCAGGTTCAAGGGGTGGTGAGGTGTTGGGAGCTGTAATGGGTGACGGGTTTTGTGTGGTGGTTTCAGGAATGTTGGTATTTGGTGGAGTTTGATCACCGCAAGGCGTTGAATCTGGAAGTGGAAAGGGTAGTACAGGAGGTTCAAGGTTGTCGGGTCAATCATCTTGTGGTAAAGAGGAGAATCGAAAGATGTGTTCATGGAAGACAACGTCCCGGCTAGAGAAAAACTGTTTGGTGGCTAAATCATAAACCCGATATGCCTTTTGTCCCAATGATACCCCACAAATATACATTTTCGATCTTGAGGATCGAATTTTTGACTTGGCTTGGTGTTTGTGGCATAGCATAAGCAACCATAAACTCTCAAATGGGTGTATGGGGGGCTTCTTGTGAAGTAGTTCATATGGTGTGCGTTTAGAAAGGAGTGGTGTAGGTACTTGATTGATTAAATAGGTTGCTGTTAGGATGCTTTCTCCCCAAAAAGACAAGGGTAAATGAGCCTGAAATCTAAGGGCATGAGCAACATTCAATAAATGTCTATGTTTGCGCTCAACGTCACCATTTTGTTGTGGGGTTGAAGGGCCAGAGTGTTGGAATAGAGTACCCAAATCATTGAAGATGGAACGGATAGATGTGAATTTACTTCTGTTGTCGGAACAAAGTTGTTTGACATTACGATCAAATTTTTTTTCACAAAAGCAAAGAAAGATTTTCAATAGCCCTTGTGTTTCAGATTTGTATTGCATAAGCATAACCCATGTATATCGTGAAAAAGCATCCACAATAGCCAAGAAATAACGAGAACCAGAATGTGAACGAATTTGGTGTGGTCCCCAAATATCATAGTGTATTAATTCAAAAGGTGCATATGTAGATATAGAACTTAAAAGAGAATGGTAAACGAGTTTGCTTAGCAATTGGAAAAATATCACAATGTTTATTTAAATTAGAATAAATGTTTGGAATAGACTTGGATAAAAGGTTCAATGATGCAGCTGAGGGATGCCCTAATCAATGGTGCCAAAGATCAGGATTTGTTCTAACGACATGGGCAGTGTGGGTGAATGATGGTGGTGGTTTGATCGCTGTCATGTTGCTAAGATAGTACAAGTCGTTATACTCCTTCCCCAGACCAATCACCTTCCTCGTCGTCAAGTCCTACAAGATACAAAAGTCAGGGTGGAAAAGAATAGTGCAATGAAGATCACGAGTGACTTTACTAACAAAAAGAAGATTAACTCGAAATTTAGGTACACAAAGCAAGTTCTTAATATGTAATTTAGGACCAATTGACATAGACCCAGTAGATTGAATTTTGATATGTGAACCATTAGGTAAATCAACATAGGGTGATGAAGCAATGGCTTGATGTAAGAGTTTAAATGAAGTGATGTGATCAGTCGCACCACTATTGATTATCCAATTAGTGGCACCATGTGTGGGATTGCAAGCAGAGTTACATTGGGGTATTTTAATACCTGTTTCTATATTAGTACTAGGCTGTGTTTTACCATAACAGAGCAGTGCTTTGATTTGTTCATACTCAGCTGTTAATTGAGGGACTGCACTTGTTGTATCCTCCACAGGCTCAGTCTTTGGGTTGGTACCTTGGACACTGTTGGTGACTAGCTTCTTGTTTCTGTTGGGAGGCTTAACCGACTTCCCATGGAATTTATGTCCT
Organism: Pachysandra terminalis; assembly: GCA_031762675.1. Taxonomy (NCBI): domain Eukaryota; kingdom Viridiplantae; phylum Streptophyta; class Magnoliopsida; order Buxales; family Buxaceae; genus Pachysandra; species Pachysandra terminalis. The sequence continues at coordinate 765,574 of JAUPMG010000011.1, forward strand.
GGAGGAAATCCATTCAAATAAAAGAAATTTTCAATTGTATGTGTAGTACCATCACAATAAGTGCAAGATAAGAAGGATTTTCCTTTGATGTCATTTGACTTGTTGGATTGGCCTGTGTTTGTGTTCTTAGGGTTCCTCGAGACATTCATGGCGTGAGAGATGCTCTCTCTGTGGTTGGTACCAACTTCTCGCTGTTTTTCTTCTTGGAGAAGCAATGAGTAAGGTTTCCTTATTGTAGGTAATGCCTGCATCAACAGAATTTGACTACGCACTGCTGAGTAGGTATCATTCAAACCCATAAGGAACCACAACAAGCACTCCTTTTGCTCTCAATTAGTGAGCAGTTTCAAGCTTCCACAGGTACATGCTAGGATGGTGTTGCACGAGTCCAATTCAACCCAAAACGACTTCATCGTTGTGTAATAAAGCGAGATGGATTGGTGGTTCTGCTTGTGTTCGACAATGTTGCTTTGATTTGGTAGATTCTTGTTGCATTCCCTTGAGGAAAAAGATCCTGTAAATCGAGCCAAATTTCTACTGGCGTGTCTGCATATATCACAGAGTTTGTAAGATCTTGATCCACTGAGTTCAGCATCCATGACATTATCATGTCACTACAGCGCCTCCATGAGGCGTATTTTGTCTCTACGGGCTTGGGTGCTTTAACAGAACCATCAATGAATCCTAGCTTGTTCTTGGCGCTAAGACTCATCCTCATGGCTTGACTCCAAGTCCCATAATTTTCTCTTGTAAGAACTTTGGAGACAAGGGTAATTCCTGGATGATCTGAGTAATGCAGGAAGTATGGGTCAGAAGAATCGATGAGATCATCGTTCTTCGGTGGCTTCGAAGGTGCCTCTCTTCTGTGAAGGTGTTTCTGATTGAGTCAGACAAGGTGCCTCTACAGAATTATCTGCATTAGAAATGAATGACACTTGGGTCCTCACAACATTACCACCTAATAAAACTCCTATAGGTTGTAAGTGGGTATATAAAACAAAATACATCTGATGGTTCAATAGAGAGATACAAGGCAAGACTTGTTGCAAAAGGGTATACTCAAAAGGAAGGCTTAGATTTTTTTGAGACTTTCTCACCTATTGCAATGATGGTTACTGTGATGTGTGTTATGTCACTTGCTACAATACATAATTGGCATATCTTTCATCTAAATGTTAATAATTCATTCCTATATGGGGAATTAGATGAAGAAGTTTTTATGAAGCCTCCTCCAGGTTATCTTTGCAAGGGGGACAAAAGAGTATGTAAGTTGCAAAGGTCTTTATACGGCTTAAAGAAAGCTTCAAGACAGTGGAATTCCAAGTTTACTTCTGTGATGTTTAACATCGGTTTTTCACAATCAAAGGCTGACTATTCATTGTTTACTAAGACAGAAGGAAACTCATTTGTTGCATTGTTGTTGTATGTAGATGATATACTGCTAGCTAGTAGTGATATAGCTGCAATTGAGAATGTTAAAAGATCTCTAAGTGATAAGTTTTAGCTGAAGGATTTGGGGCCAGCAAAATTTCTTCTTGGTATGGAAATAGCCCGCTCATAGAAGGGCATCTTTTTGTCTCAAAGAAAATATTGTTTAGAGCTTATTTCAGAATATGGTTTACTTGCTGCTAAACCAATTCTATTTCCTATGGATACTCATGCGAAGTTATCTAACGATGATGGTGAATTAGTAGATGATATTTCAGCTTACAGAAAGCTAATTGGCAAGTTATTCTATTTGACTCACACCAGACCCGACATTACATTTGTAGTACACCATCTTAGTCAATTCTTAGATAACCCTCGGATGCTCCATTTACAAGCTGCTATGAGATTCTTGAGATATCTCAAATCTGCTCCTGGACAAGGATTATTTTTCCCAGCTTCATCAAAGGTTCACATCAAAGCCTTT
>JAUPMG010000011.1:790013-806826 GCA_031762675.1 Pachysandra terminalis
TGAAGAAACTAACCTTGTACTAAACTGGGAAAAATGTCACTTTATGTTGTAGGAAACAATAGTGCTTGGTCATAGGATCTCTTCCAAAGGGATTGAAGTGGATAGGGCCAAAGTGGAGGTTATTGAAAAATTACCGCCACCAACAACAGTTAAAGGCGTGAGATGTTTTCTTGGACATGCAGGGTTTTATCATCGTTCTATTAAAGATTTTTCTAAATCACTAAATCCCTTTGCAGTCTATTGGTGTACGATATACCTTCTAATTTTTCTGACGACTATTTACAGGCATTGAAACTTTTGAAGGAAAAGCTGATTTCAGCCCCCATAATTTGTGTACCAGATTGGGAGTTGCCATTTGAGTTGATGTTTGTGCTAGTGATTATGCTTTAGGAGCTGTTTTTGGATAGCGAAAAAACAAATTGTTGCATGTCACTTATTATGCTAGTAGAACCTTGAACGATGATCAACTCAATTATGCTACAACCGAGAAAGAATTATTGGCTGTAGTTTTTGCTTTTGATAAGTTTAGATCCTATTTTATTGGCTCCAGGTTATTTTTTATACTGTCCATTCTGCTCTTAAATATTTGCTAGCCAAGAAAGAAGCAAAACCAAGGTTGCTTCGGTGGATTCTTCTTTTGCAAGAGTTTGACTTGGAAATCAAAGATAAGAAGGGAGCCGAGAATCCAGTAGTTAACCACCTTTCTCGCCTTGAGCTTGATGAAGATGAAGCTACCACATCTATCCCAATTAATGAGGTATTTCCTGATGAACAACTCTTTACTTTTACAGTAACCGAAACTCCTTGGTATACAGATTTTGTAAACTACTTAGCTAGCAATATGGTCAATCCGGATTTCTCCTATCAACAAAAGAAGAAATTCTTTTCGGATGCGAAGCACTACTTTTGGGAAGACCCTTTTCTCTACAAGTATTGCAAAGATCAAATCATTAGGAGATGTGTACCCAAGCAAGAGATGGTGAGCATATTAAAGCATTGCCATTCAATTGAAGTTGGCAGCCATTTTGGGATGGCATGGTGTGGGCACTTCCTAAGCAAGTCCTTAAGTCTCTCTCAAGTGTCACGAAACGATTCCCCTTCAGCTTGGGAGAAGCTACTGATAGCTCTCCTAATCTGATTAGTCTTTCCTATGGGAAAATACTTCTTCAAGAACTCATGTTGTATTTGAGCCCAAGAAGTAATAGTATTAGCCTCCAAGGATTTAAGCCAATATTTGGCTCTATCATTTAGCGAAAGGGGGAAAAGTCTCATCTTTAAAGCATCCTTGGAAAAATTCTGCAATTTTATGGTAGAGCAGATTTCAAGGAATTCATCGAGGTGCTTGTAAGGATCCTCATTATTAAGTCCACAAAAATATAGAAGCATTTGTATGATGCTGGACTTAATTTCATAATGAGTTGCCTCAACTTGCGGCAACTGAAGGCAAGAAGGAGAGGTGTAAGTAGTAGGGATATAATGATCCCTAAGCAAGATGGGTCTCTCTTTTTCTTCTGGTTCCATTGTTACAGTTGTATGTTCTCCTACCAAGCTAAACTCTTTCTGGGCTTTACGTTCTCTAAGAGTACGTTCTAAATCGAAGTCGCAAGGTAGAAGTGGTAAGGACAAGGAACGCCTACCTAATATACACCAGTAATGGAAATAATACTAAAAATAAAATAATATAACAAACCTGGCAGGTGGTGGCTGCTGGAAGAGTTTTCAAGCGATATCTGTACTTCTGCTTTAATGCTCTCGATCGCAAAAATTGTGCTCGATCCGAAGTGCAGACAGTACCTGAAACAGAATACCACATAGCCGTAAAATAAAATAAAAAAATATGAAATAAAATCTACAAACTCAACTAGACTTAATCTAACAATTTAACAATCTAAACCGAAAACCAGTCACCGGCAACAACGACAAAAATTGATGTGCAATTATAATTACCACTTGCAATAGAACGAATCCAAGTAGGATAGGGCTATGTTAAGGGTGTCGAACCTCAAGGATTGATGGGGTTTTAGAATGCTAATTTTATCAGATTAATTCTAAATAAATTGGTGGACAGATAGAAGGAGTGTGTGATTTTATTTCTAAAAACTAATTTAAACTAAATTAAAAGAATCTAAATCAATAGGATAAAAGGTAGAATATGGATGATCCCTCTAACCTAATAAATATGGTTAATCTCATGAAATTAGGAAATTAATTCAATGTTTGCAAATAGACTTGTGTGGCTACAAGTTCACTATAATGTCACCCAAAAGGTATCATAAAAGGAAATAAGCATAGTCTATCTTCGATTAGCGCAAGTTGTATGTACTACACTACTCTATACTATGGTTTGCAAAACAACCTGTCTTCTCTAGGCATAAACTATCAAACTCTCTCAATTATCATGTCAATAAGCACTATTGCATAATCAATATTCTTATAATCACAGAAAATAAGAATATTTTGGATTCAATCCTAGCAAAACTATGGCCATTATATTCTACTAAAATTGATTATAGACAATAAATCAGATTCTTAGCAAACCTCATAACTATGCAACTATCAAACAATTAAATTAAAAACCTACAAAGTCATGAGATTAATACGATAAACATAGGAAAGAATTTACATCAATATCCTACTGGAAATTTAGCTACAAATAAAAAGAATGGAACTCATCTTTAGTGTGAAGTATGATCCCATCTTCAATGGAAGTTGTTGTTCCTGCAGTTCTTCCTTCTTCTTCAACTAGCTTTGAATCTCTAAGAACAAAAATTAAATCTATCTTAGGGCTAATGCCTCTCTCTCCTTAAAACGAAATTACAAGTCCATATATACATATATATATTCAACCCCCAAAGCAATCCCAAAAGGATTGGAACTCTAATCCCGCAAGAACTCTCCCAAAGATAACTCCAAATCTCAGAATTCACGGGCTCCCTCTTCTATCGCAAATAGGACATCCAAAACTTTTGATTTGGGCTTCCGTGTCTTCATAAAAGTTGTATATATTCTTTTTATCCTTCCATCGACACTGAAATCACCTCAATCAAACTTAAATTGAAGGAGTTATGGCCAAACTACTAATACCTACTCTATGCTGTATTTGACGGATATCATGCGCTCGATCGCAAATTATTGTGCTCGATCACATATTAGTGTGCTCGAGCGCACAATGCAGATTTGGATCTTTCTAGGATTTGTTTTGATCTAGTCTTTGATGTTTTCCTTTAGGCTTCTCTTGGGCTTTTCTTCTAGATCTTCAAGGGGTCTTTAAGCTTTGAATCATGGTCTTCTTTGGGCCTTTGAACTTAATCCTTTTATGGCTTTAATTAGCTTGTTTTAATCTATTTTCTCCCGATCTTCACCAAACCTGCAATATAAGATAAGTGCATTAATTCCAACTTATAAAAATAGCTCTAGGACTAAGAATGGTAAATAATAGGTCTAAATGTGCAAGTGTTACACACTTATCAATGCCCTTAAACAATATTCTTGTAGTTGAATTATTTGATGTATGAGGTATTGACTTTATAGGACCTTTTCCTCATTCTTTTTCAAATAAATACATCTTAGAAGCTATCGATTTTGTTTCAAGATGGGTTGAGGCTGTGGCCCTCCATACTAATGAAGCTAAAATTATGATGACATTTTTTAGAAAGCAGATTTTCACTAGGTTTGGAACTCCAAGAGCAATAATCAGTGATGGTGGAAGCACTTTGGAGAAAGGCAACTTGAAGCCAAATTGAGCAAATATGGAGTTACAGATAGAGTTGCCACCCCCTATCATCCCTAAACAAGTGGTCAAGTTGAGGTTTCAAACTGGAAATTGAAACGCATCTTGGAGAAGATGGTGAATTCCTCCCGAAAGGATTGGTCTAAGACGCTTGATGATGCACTTTGGGCATACTGGATAGCTTTCAAAGCACCAATTGGAATGTCTCCATACCGACTTTTCTATGGAAAGGTTTGTCATCTTTCGGTGGAACTACAACACAAGGCATGTTGGGCAATGAAAACTTTGAACTTTGATATTGAGGCCGTAGGGGAGAAGAGGCTTCTCTAACTAAATTAGATGGATGAATTCTGGCTTGATGCTTATGAGAATGCCCGAATTTACAAAGAAATAACAAAGAAGTGGCATGATAAGCACGTTCAAAGGAAGGAATTCATAGTTGGTCAGAAAGTGTTACTCTACTACTCCAAATTGAGACTATTTCCAGGAAAGCTTCGTTCCCGTTGGTCCAGACCTTTCACAGTTGTCAATGTTTATCCTCATGGAGCTGTAGAGATTCATCATGACACCAAGGGCACTTTCAAAGTAAATGGTAAGAGATTAGAAAATTTTGTTGATGGAGACTTCATGCAACACAAGTCATCCTATTCGCTCAACTCTTCGACATGACAAGAGTGCACTAAGTCAAGCTAATGACTATAGCCAAGCGCTTTTTGGGGGCAACCCAAGTGTTTTTAATTTTAAATTTTTTATGTTTGATTTTTGATTTGTTGTCTTTTCTTGAACTAATTTCATAAACTTTTCATTTCAGGTTTGGGATATTGGAGGTCGTTCAAGTTAGTCAACGTTGCATCCTAACGTTAACTCTCCTTTTCAAACCCAGGGAGTATTTCATCTCCCTATCTTTGTTTTATTTCTAAAATCTCAATTTAGTGGCATATCCCTCAAAAATTTTATCACTCATAATCATATCTTCAACATTAAGGACAATGTTAAATTCAAGTTGGGGATAATGTGACCAAGTCACAAGTTTTGGTGACCTAAGAAACCCAGAAAATCAAGTTTTTAGACCAATTTGAGTGCCAAAACCCTTGGTAGTCTTTTCAAAAGCCAAATAGAAGGTCAAGGGTTTCGGTGGACTTCTTGGCTAACCGAGAGGTTTGCCGAACAACCTCAGTGAACCCTTCGGTATACCGAAAAAGGGTTCGGTACACTTTACAGAAACCCAAATTTTTTACTCTGAGCTTCGATGGACCTTTTAGTATACCGAAAAAGTTTTCGGTATACTTTACAGAAAGCAAGAAATGAGATCCTAATTTCGGTGGACTTATTGGCCGACCGAAAAGTCTCCCAAAAGGTTTGCTGCACCGCTCGGCTGACTGAAAAGTACACCGAAATTGCAATGGAGCCAATTTTCTTGAATTCAAAGAAGGAACACTCAATATTGCTAGACCTTTTGTTAATTCAGGCAGAAAAGTGAAAAATCTTGAATTTCTTAAACTTATTTCGGTTTTAAATGATTAGATGTGTTATTTTTTTGAAAATGTTGTTGAACTTTGAACTTTGATTCAAATTCGTTGATAAGTTTAAACACATGAACACATGATCATTTGACTAAGAAATCTAAGTATTAACCTTTATTACTTATTCTTGGATAGTGTGAATTCACTTGTCTCACTTTGGAAAGTACACTGAAACTTATGTGAGGTATGAACTGTGAAACCATTCATGGATGCTTTTGATGATTTACGTTCTGTTGGTTGACTTGTGGATGAATAACCTTGGCATAGTAATTATGGTTTATGTTGATTATTATAAAAAAAAAAGTAAAAAAAAGAAGAAGAATAAGTGTGTGCTTAGTTATTGATTATTTTGAGCTCTTTTTTACTACGTAATCGAGCCTCTTGCCTCAATAAGCAATGAGTGTTCGCGTCAAAAGGTAAGGAGTCTTGAATGGTTGATATTGTGGCTAGTTTAGCTTCGTAGCCTTTTTGACTCAAGTAAGTAAATTCGTATGGGTGTTCTTCACACCTAATGCCCTTTGAGCCATCTGGCTCAGGAGTCATTGGTCCAACACTCGATACATGGGTCAATTAGAAATATTAAGGGAGCAAGACATTGCACAATCCACATAATAAACGTTCAAATGAATATTATGCCTTGGTTGTTTCATTTGATAAGGATTCCACTGAATTTAGGGGTATTGAATCACTTATAATGGAATTATTTGAAACCCCAAAATTGTGTGGTAGTTCACTTTATACAAAAGGAACTTGTGATGTTCTACTATCTAATTATAAGTGATTAGACTCATTCTTGACTTCTTAAGATTGTGAACACAGTGTTTATCTTTTTAAGCCTACCATTGAATGTTAACCACTATTTTTTGTGATACTTTATTTTCTTTGAATAACCATTATTTCAAGTAAATGTTTGTCGGTATCATTCTGGTAAACCCTCACGAGACTATAACTTGTCGACTAGGGACACTTAGAAGTTTGAAGGCCTATTGCATGTGCTAAATGCAATCGAGAGAACTAGCGAAAGTGGTATATTTCCAAATTTTTATTTTGTTTGTTATCTCAGTTTTGCTAGGGACTAGCAAAAGGTAAGTTGGGGGTGTGATAAGTCATGAAATACTACATTTTAATACCCTTAATCACATGACTTATCTGGTATTTCTCTCACATTTAATTCTCCATTTTACCTAGAATTTATCAATTCTATTTTATCGTTGCAATATATTATAAATATCTTAATTATGCTTAATTTAATAATGCAGAGCCAATTTTGGAGATCAATCATAGTGAAAGGAAATCCGACCCAAATCGGTTCAGATCAGGTCGGTCGGATCAAAAACCGAAAATGGAATCCGACCCGATTCAGACCACTAAAGTCAATCCAACTCGACCCGACCAAGACTCAACCAATGCCAGTTGAACCCAACCCGCTAAATGAGTCGGTTCAGCCCAACTCATCTATAGCGAGTCAACTTGTTTTTGGAAGAATCGTTCTGATCGTGCGTTTTTGGAAACCAACGTTTGAAAAACAGTTGGTGATCAAGGAGGAAAAATTGAAGATGGGAGAACTAAATTTGGAAAGGATATTCAAAAACCAAATTGGAAATCAAGAACAAAGTTTGAAATTAATAATGAGATTGGAAAGTTTGAAAAACAATTCTGTTCGTGCATTTGAGGAGAGGGTGATTTGCGTTTGGAATTTGAAACCGAATTAAGAATGGAAGTATTTGAATTAGAAGCAAAACAACCAACAGCTGAATTAACTTAGAAAAGAAGAAATCAAATCGAATTAGAAGGAAGAAATCATAATTGAATTGGAAAGAAGGATCGTGAGTTGGCGCAAGGCGTTTTCTTAGGCAGTCCATGAGTTCTACAAATAAGTAGTTCTGAACGTGAATGGAGATTAGTGGGGATGTGAGCAAGTCTTGGAACGATGAAGCATCCTAATCTACCTTTTTCTTTTCTCTTTTTAATATTTTGTATTTCTTTCATGTTCTTGAAGAAGGCAATGGATGTTCTTAGTTCTATGATGAGCTATTTTATTTGCTAAGACTTTGATGTAGTCTAGCCATGAAGTTTTAAATCCTTTTATTATTGCTATTGAATTTAAAATTCATATTTGAGTAATTTTATCATTGTGCTTAATCCAATTGAAAGCTTTATCACCATTTAATTGTTTTTGTTAATTGTATTGAGACCGAGAGGAGATATACAATATTAGTTTCTTATGATAAGATTCCATATTCTACATGTTGATAGAGATATTAGCATGGTTTATGTAGTTTTGCATGAAACTCCAAAGAACTTAATGTGCTTATTGTTTTTAAATTCAGATAGAGTTATCAGGGGTTATCACGTGGAGATAAGTTCATTGGTGCTTGAGAGAGACCTTTGGAGAGCTTAGGGATTTTCGCTTTCAAATTTGGGCATGAATATTTAGAATTTACTTCGGATTGGCCATGATGAAATCAAATGCCTTAGTATTTTAATCAATTGGTTAACTTGTTATTTTATTTTCTTAATTATTAGTTAAACACCCATCTCATTATTCGATTGTCCAAATAGAATTGAGGATAGTAATTTCGGTATTTAGTAGCTAAAAATTCCTTGTGGGTTTGACACTGTATTTCATCACTTTATTACTTGCTATGATTTCGTGCACTTCTGAAACCGCACATCAGTATACCGTGAGTCTACCGATCTCCAGAGATCAACCTAGAAAATTATAATTTATGAAATTGAGACATATATCACCAAAAAAAGATAAAAATACATACCATGGAATATAAATCCGAACCAAACCAATTAATCTAATTTATAAAAATATTTCTAGCTTTCCTTGATCATATCTTGGTATTTAAAACCCAGGAAATATACTTTTATCATGTTGTCATTGAAGGAAGAATAAACGATATAGATTTTTAAGATTGTGCTACGTCATACTGTCACGACCCGGATTCTGGAGCATGACCCACATGCACGTGAGTATAGCTCTAGGATTCCAACCCTGACTCTGACCCTCCGATCCTCCAAACCCACACGAAAAGAAGAGGGTGGAAACCACAAACATAACAAAGAATCCATAAACATAAATAGCACCTACAGCGGAAGCTAACATCCATACAACATAAATGAATCAATGCCTCAAAGTGGGCCTTACATCCAACCATAATCTTCACGCCCAAAAAAGGGGAAGGCGTGCAATCACCAGAAACATCCCAACTAAACATAAGACACCCGAGTAATACAAAATATGAATAATCGTAAACAGAGTCAAGCACTCCCTCTCAAACACACTCAAACCTCTCTCACAACATACAACCCAAAGTAAAAAATAAAACAAAAGTCTAAATATGCCCACGACCTCGGGAATCTACCTCATCAATCATGGCCGAAGTCTTGGTCGTACCTCTCGTACTCACCTGAAATGTTAGGAGACAGAGAAGGCTTGAGCTACGAGCTCAGCAAGTGCAATGTACAAATGCAATGTAATTAATCAGGATAACCATGAATATTCGTGGGATGCCATGATTAATGCAGGATTCATTCATTTCGTGCAATGACATGAAAAATATATATGTATAGACCAAACACGATGGTCTCAACAAACACGCGACATGCATATGCATGCCATTAACCTTGTGTTATCAGATGTCTCACGCTTGATTCGGACTGCAACACCATGCAACACATGTTTGGAGTCATGGTCCCTTTTGAGGTAAGGATGCCTCGCCGATTCTATGTGTACAGCACAGTTTTAGAGTTTTACAACCCATGGGGAGTCATGCCCCACCTCTATTTTTTTATCATGGGAACGAATTTCCGGGCTCACCAAGATATCCCCTGAGTACAACACACACACAACAACCAATCGGTTGACCCTCTATATATATATTTATATGTGTTTAAGATATATATATATATATATATGGGTAGCCTTGGGTTCTTGGGGTTGCAAATCCCTCACCCTCAAATTATATTTGATTTAAACATAAGTAGTCCCTCTTTGGGACACCCGAGATCTATGTCTCTCTTTTGTCATCACCAAGAAGTCCAAGAATCCTCACGTTACCCTATGGTCCTTCATAAAGGAGCCAAGGTGGTCTAGGGTCTAAGTCCTCACAAGGACCGATCATGCATGCATGTCCATTATATGAATGACATTAGCAAGCATCTACATGACATGCAACAATGTATCAAGTTGAGAAACATCACTTGATCTAGACATGTTGAATCATAAAACATCTACATGTTCCAGAATTGATGAAAGAATAGCAAGCACGGCATTCCATATGATCACATCAATCAAAACATACTCTCAACCATTAGTAACTAATAAATTGCACACTACGGGTCATGCATAGAAGTAAGAGGTTCTCGTTTCATTCCACTGGTTCATACACGGCATCAAGGGGGTGACAAACAATGAGGGAATTCATATAAGTCAATCTCACTTCATCGAGTCCAAGAATATTAGTAACATGATTATAGTCAACATCAATAATCATGCTTTACTCAAGTAATAGTGAGAAACTAAATACTCAGTATAACACGGCACAACCGTAGGCAGTTCGGGTATTAGTCCCCTTTTTAAACTCCCACAATGCTGCCCAAACACCCACTGTCGGCGGCTCCCGCCGGTGGACTGATGAACCCACCGACAGGGTCTAAAAGTTCTCGTCGGTGGGTGCCGTCGGTGCCACCGACCACCCACCGACCAAACATCAGTTCCATTTTCCATCTCCGGCAGTGGGTTCATCGGTGCCACCGATGACCCACCGACTAGTCCAGGTTAAATATTCACATTCATCGTTGGGTCCGTATGTACCACCGACGAATCCACCGATGTTGTCGGCGGGTGTCGTCGGTGCCACCGACGACCCACCGACCAAACCAAGATCCAAGTATACTTCCGTCGGTGAGTCTATCGTTGCTACCGACAAATCCACCGACGATCATCGGCGGGTGCCGTCAGCATACCGAATTACCCACTGACAGGGTCACACTGCACCTAGTTTCATCGGCGGGTCCCGTCTGTGCACCGACGTACCCAACGATGGGCGGATTTTGCCCAAAATCGTCCCACACTTGGGTTTATCGAATATCTCCACCTAGGTTTGCATTTTTAGTGCAAATTAGGCCTAAAAGGGAGTTAATAACACGGGGAAACAAATCCATAACATTAATCAACAAACATCTCATAATTTGCACAAGAAATCCAAAGAAATCACCAAGAACATAATCTGAGACAACAAATCTAACCTAGAACATGTAATATCAACATTAATATTCCAAACATGATTATCAAACACACAAGGATTCATTTATATGCAATGAACCAAAGGAATCCCAAGAAATACACAACAAGTGTACACAAAACACTTACCTTGCCATCAACCTTCCTCTTGGACGAAAATTTGATTGGTTGAGCTTGAGAATTCTCTAGCCCTGATCTCATTTTCTCTTCTCTTCCTTCTTCTCAGCCCAAAAGTCTCAAATGAGGCTAGGGTTTGAAGACTTTGTCATTAAACCCATCCTCAAAACCCTAGTGGATCTAAACCCTCGATTTGCCTTTGGATGGGATAATAAATCTCAACCCTCCAAGCTCAATAAAGAGGCAAGGCTATGCTGTGAATCAGAACACACTACAAGGGTGCAGAAAAAAGAGCTGGTCACAATAATTGACCAACATCCCCAAGAAACAAGGAAATTACTAAAACGCCCATAAGAAAGAAATTTTTCAGGGCGTTACAACCTTCTCACCATAAAAAGGATTTCGTCCTCGAAATCAACAAACACGATCCTCAAGGAGGTAAGGGAAAAGGGTTCTCACATTACACTAGGTCGATGGAAGATTCCTCTTCCTTCCCAGGCGGCAAACTCAGAATGTCTTGGGACATATTCCCAAACCGACGCACAATAGGGACAGTCTCGAAACCAAGCTTCTTCCACGGACTACAAGTTGAGTACGGTCAGCTGATCGGACATGTTCGATTGAACCCCTATGACTCTAACAGGTAGTCGTCCAAGAGTCGCAATCGTTACAACACTACCAAAGCAATCAAACAAGACTCGGTATGCTACTACCCAGTCCATACCCAGAACAACATAACACCTACTCACAATCAACATGATAGGTCTAACAGGGTCTCAGTCCCTCCCACGAAAACAGGACAAGACTTACACACCCTACACCAAGAAGTGGGTCCTCTATAGTCAACCTAGGACTCAAAGTAAAGAACCTCAAACCAAACTAACGTACCAAAACGTGCAATATGAATGAGTGTGATGTGCCAGTGCTGGAAAGACAATATAAAAGAGTCGAAAAGGAGTGGTACGGTACGTTCCATCTCTTCTCCTGGCGGCTCAGGCTCCCATGCCTCGTCTTCGAAGGGTATAACTGGTGGTGCAACTGCTTGTAACTGGCCATGTGGTTGTTGCTGATACTGTTGCTGCTGAGCTGGTTGGTGTCATTGTAGTTGTGCGTAGTGTGGCGTCAGCACGATCTGCGGTGCCGTAGTGGATCGGGGATGGAAATCCAATTGTCTGGTCATTTCGCTCCTAGGCGGTGCTCGGCATGTGTCTTGAAGATGTCCCGGTTGTTTACAATTGTAACAGATCTTGAAGCGGAAGGGATTCGAATGCGATGGTTGGTGTTGTCGTTCCAGTGTTCTGCTCCTTTTGTTCTTTTGCTCCTTGCTCTCCTCTGTGGATGCTCGCCTCGCATGATACTTCTCCTTCCTCTCTTTCCTCTCTTGTTGCCTCTATTCCAAGGTCTTCAGGTATTTCGCATTGCTCTTCTCCACTTTACATGCAGGGTTCACTACGTCTCCGTAACTTGTGAACTCCCAGACCGCTAGCTTAGCCTTGATGTTCCTCTACAATTCATTCTCGAAAAGATGCACTTTCTTCTCTTCCATGTCCACCACATACGGGGCAAAGTAAGACAGCTCCACGAACTTGACCTCATACTCCGTTACTGATATGGTCCCTTGCTCCAATCTCATGAATTCCACCTCTTTTTCTCTCCTCACGCTCCTTGGAAAATACTTCTCCAAGAACGACAGCTTGAATCTCTCCCAGTAGATCTCTTCCTCTTCTAACATTGCCGAAGAAGTCTTCCACCATCTACGGGCCTCGCCCTCTAGCATGAAGACGGCCAACCTCATCCGGTCCCCATCCTCGCACCCTAGAGCCTCAAAGATATGCTCCAACTGGTCTATCCATTCTAGTGCCTCCGATGGTTCTGTGGTATTCTCAAACATTGCGGGTCCCATCCTTTTGAACCTCCCCAATAGCTTGCCTGCCAGATTCTCTACCGGTGGAGCCACAAGCTGGTACTGCCCTTGTCTTAAAAGATCTGCCATGTCCTCCAGGACTCGGTAAACTCCTGTTAAGTGGGGGTCCCGCTCTTCTGGGCCATCCAGTGAACCCGCTCCAATTGCTCCACCTTCTCCCCGCCATACTAAAATCACAAGGCAAAGGTAAGAAGACAACTCAAGAATCACTCCATTAACCAATCTCAACACCATGTGCAAAGAGGCAAACACATCCAAAATGCACACCTAACATCCTCAACCTCTACATGATATACCAATACTCCACACAACATTAATCTACATCTCAGTTCTACTCACACTTCTATTCTATACTCTAACTAAGGAACCTTCGCTCTGATACCAATTTGTCACGACCCGAATTCTGGAGCATGACCCACATGCACGTGAGTATAAATTTAGGTTTCCAAGCCTGACTCTCACCATCTAATCCTCCAAACTCACACACCAAGAAGAGGGTGGAAACCACAAACATAATAGAGTATCCATAAACATAAATAGGACCCACAATGGAAGCTAACATCAATACAACATAAATGAATCAATGCCTCAAAGTGGGCCTCACATCCAACCATAATCTTCACACCCAAAAAGGGGAAGGCGTGGAATCACCAGAAACCTCCCAACTTAGCGTAAGACAACCCAAGTAATACAAAATATGACTAATCATAAACAAAGTCAAGCACTCCCTCTCTCTCACTCTCAAACCTCTCTCACATCATACAATCCAAAGTATAAATAAAACAAAAGTCTAAATACGCCCGCAACCTCAGGCATCCAACTCAGCAATCTTGGCCGAAGCCCTGGTCGTATCTCTCATACTCACCTAAAATGTTAGGAGCCAGAGAAGGCTTGAGCTACGCGCTCAACAAGTGCAATGTACAAATGCAATGTAATTAATCAGAATAACCATGAATATGCATGGGATGCCATGATTAATGCAGGGTTCATTCATTTCATGCAATGACAAGAAAAATATATATGTATAGATCAAACACGATGGTCTCAACAAACACGTGACATGCATATGTATGCCACTAACCTTGTGTTGTCAGATGTCTCACGCTTGATCGAGACTGCAACACCATACAACTCACGTTTGGAGTCATGGCCCCTTTCTAGCTAACTCGCCGATTTTGTGTGCACAACATAGTTTTAGGGAGTCACAACCCATGGGGAGTCTTGCCCCACCTCTATTTTTTATCATGGGAACGAATTCAGGGGGCTCACCAAGATATCCCCCGAGTACATCACACACACACAACAACAAATCGGTTGACCCTCTATATATATGTGTGTAAGATATATATATAGCCTTGGGTTCTTGGGGTTGCAAATCCCTACCCTCAAATCATATTTGATTTAAACATAAGTAGTCCCTATTTGTCACTCCATCAAGAAGTCCAAGAATCCTCACGTTACCCTATGGTCCTTCATAAAGGAGCCAAGGTGGTCTAGGGTCTAAGTCCTCACAAGGACCGATCATGCATGCATGTCCATTATATGAATGACATTAGCAAGCATCTACATGACATGCAACAATGTATCAAGTTGAGAAACATCATTCAATCTAGACATGTTGAATCATAAAACATCTACGTGTTTCAGAATTGATGAAAGAATAGCAAGAACGGCATTCCATATGATCACATCAATCTAAACATACTCTCAACCATTAGTTACCAATACATTGCACACTATGGGTCATGCATAGAAGTAAGTGATTCTTGTTTCATTCCACTGGTCCATACACGACATCAGGGGAAGGGTGACATACAATGAAGGAATTCGTAATGGTCAATCTCACTTCATCGAGTCCAAGAATATTAGTATACGTGATTATAGTCAACATCAACAATCATGCTTTACTCAAGTAATAGTGTGAAACAAAGTGCTCAGTATAACACGGCACAACCGTAGGCAGTTCAGGTATTAATCCCCCTTTTGAAACTCCCACAATGCTACCCAAACACCCATGGTCGACGTGTCCCGTCGGTGGAAACCACAGGGTCAAGAAGGTCTCATCAGTGGGTACTGTTGGTGCCACAGATGACCCACCGACCAGTCTAGCGTAAATATTCACATTCATCGACGGGTCAATCGATACCACCGACGAATCCACCGAAACCGTCTGCTGGTGTCGTCGGTGCCACCGACCATACCAAGATCCAAGTTTACTTCTGTCAGCGGGTTTGTCGTTGCTACCAACGAATCCACCGACGATCGTCGCCGGGTGCCGTCAGCGTACCGACCACCCACCCACCGACCAATAACACCAAAATTTATGTTATTGTTGGCGGGTTATTGGCAGACCTACTTAACCACTGACACGGTCATAGTGCACCAAGTTTTTTCGGTGGGTCCCGTTGGTGCACCGACGTACCCACCAACGAGCGTTTTTTCTGGGTTTTTGCCCAGAATCGCCCCTTACTTGGGTTCATTGAATCTCTCCACCTATGTTTTGCATTTTTAGGGCAAATTAGGCTTGAAAGGGAGTTAAGAACAGGGGAAACACATCCACAACATTAGTCAACAAACATCTCATAATTTGCACAAGAAATCTAAAGAAATCACCAAGAACACAGTCTGAGACAACAAATCTAACCTAGAACATGTAATACCAACATTAACATTCCAAACAAGATTATCAAACACACAGGGATTCATTTATATGCAATGAACCACAGGAATCCCAAGAAATACACAATAAGTGTACACAATACACTTACCATGCCAGCAACCTTCCTCTTGGACGAATATTTGATTGGTTGAGCTGTAGAATCCTCTAGACTTGATGTCACGACCCGAATTCTAAAGCGTGTCTTACTCTCACGTGAGCATGGCTTTAGAACTCCAAGCCAGACTCTCACCCACTTATACTCCAAACGTATACTCATCATGGGTGGAAGCCACAATATGACAGAGAATCCTACGATAAATTAGGATACGCAGCGGAAAATAAATCATAGAACATATATAAGAAGGTATGACATGTGTCTATCACAAAACGTCCAAATAAAATCCCCTCACGCCTCAGCAGGGCATAGGTGGGGAAAACAAGATAAACCCCTGTACAAAAAGAAAAGGGGAAACCACAGAAACAAGTATAGTATGTATGATGGAGTGAAAATGCTCCTTCTCCCAAATCTCTCAAATACATACAGACCAATTAAATAATGAACAAAAAGAATCTATGTCAATGTCCATGGTCTCCTCATCTGGCTCAGCAACCTCGACCATAGTTCAAGTCCTGCCTATAGTGCTCCCTTGAAATGTTAGGAGCCAAAAGGCTTGAGCTACATGCTCAGTAAATACAATGTTCATATAGAGTGTGATTAACTAGGATGTCTGTGTATGCATGGAATACCATGATCGATGCAAGGGTTTATTCATTTATATGCAATGACATGAACAATTCATAAATGACCCAATAATTGGTCTAAGAAATCACGTGGAAGCAAATGAATGTCATTGATATTGTGAAGTGATATGCCCACGCCAAATCCAGAGTGTACCACCATGTATCTAATCTTGGATACATGGCCCCTTTCGAGCTAAGGATACCTCGCAGATTCTGTGTGTACAACATAGTTTTACAGGAATTGCGACCCCCGGGAATTCATGCCCCGCTTTTATTTTTATTGGGGACACACCATCTCAACAAGATAGTCCAAGGGCATCATCTTCACGAACCTCCCTCCGTAGCACAATAATCACTCACAACTATTAATCAAATTTACCCTCTATATATATAATATGATATATATAGGTATCGATGGGCTCTTGGGGTAGCTAATCCCTCACCCTTAAATCATCTTGGATTTATAATATATATAGTCCGCCATAGGATGCCAGAGTCTTGTCTCTCATTTGGGTCTCATTTTAGGGCCCAAGTATCCTCATATTTTTCCTCTCGTCCTTCTCAAAGGAAATAGGGCTAATCTGTGATCTAAGTCCTCACAAGGACTATACATGCATGCATGGCCTTTAGATGCATGAGATTAGCAAACAACAATATGTATGCATCACATTCATTCAACATTTCTAAATATGCTTCAATCATGTAGTAATTATGAAAGGAAAGTGATAAATGCCTAGCACTTACCATTTTAACCTAGTTATTCATGATTATTAGTCTTTCTTGCCAACCTTAATTGAGAGAATTGATGCATTTCTTTGTCTTTTCAGGTTTGGTACAGATGGGAGAAAACTGGCTTAAAACAAGC
>JAUPMG010000011.1:806926-820771 GCA_031762675.1 Pachysandra terminalis
TGGTAGAATATCAGTATTAGTCCAGATGTAGACTTTTATTTATTTAGATTTTTTCAGATTTAGTTTTGATATTATTAGTTACTTGTATCTTACTAGAACTGTTTTAGTCTTCCGCTTATGTTTTGACCATTGTGATCCACTCCCATAGATATATGGGTTGAGAGTTACGACTAAATCAGATGTCACATAAAATTGGGATTTTCTAGTTGGGTTCGTGACAAAAATGGTATCAAAGCCTAAGTTCTTCTAAGACTTAAGTAACTAGCTTATGATTTTGTATAGGATTTCAAGTTAGGTCCTTATAGGTTAACGTCCAGATTTGGCTTTGTAAGGGTTAAAGGCATTAAGTATAAGCAGAATGTGAGTTGGTGAGGTACGTATGATTGTTGATTGTGCACCCTAACTAGTAACTTTGGATGGACAATTGGGAATTAGAAGTCTACTATTCCTGAAAGTTCTGAAACAGGGGCTACTTGGGTGAAGTCTCTGTCGAGTATTGGATTATCATGTTCTACAGGATGTGATGATCTAATACTTATGATTGTTGATTGAATTAATTTAAAATTACTTAGAACCCCAATGCTGGAAAATTTCCAAATTCTAAAGCCAATGTAGTTTCAAATGCATTAGGCTGAGGAGTAGGAGAAATTTACATAAATTGGGTTTTTATATTTAAATAAGAATATTAATAAATTATAATTAATAATATCTCACCAAATTACTATAATAATAATGATATTTTTATGTATTAATTCTGGTTGTTTTGGATCTAAGTCTGGTAAGGCACTATGCATGCCAAATCCGGGCCAGGGCCCACACCCGATTTAACTTCTTTAAAATTTTCATGTTTGGAGTGATTTAATGTGATGTTTGGGCTTCTAAAACTTTAAGGAAAATGTCCAATTAAAAATTTTGAGTTTTGACCTTTGGTTGTCTTCAGCGACCTGCTCGGCGACCTGTTCGAATCGCCGAAAGTAGGGCAGAAGCCCTAGCCGAGTTCTATTTAATGTGTTTTTGGTGCTTTTTCTTCATTTCTTCATCTCACTCTTCCTTGGCTGCTTCTTCTAACTTCTTTCAACCATTTTCCTTGGCAAATCCAACCCTCCAAGCTCCATTCCAATCAAGGTAAACTTTTCCCTTTTCTCATTTCCTTTGTTTTGTTGATATCTAGTGCATTCTTGAACCCTAGACTTTTTCCCTCTTCTTATTTTCCCCAAACCCTAATACCATCATGCCTAGAGGTCAGAGAGCCAAAACGTCCTCCAAGAAAACCAAATCCACTTCTAAAAGAGAACCCTCACCTGACCCGTATGAAGTGGAAGACATTGAGTCTCCCTCTGATATAGAACCTAAACCCCAGGCAGCTCTCCTTGAGTTCGCTGACAAGAAAATAGTTATAGAGAGACCCACCTTGGATACCCACATGGAATCATATGGTGTTCCTGCCCTCCTTAGAGCCATAGGTTGGGAACCCCTCTTCAACTGGGGCGGACAGGCCTCTGAGACCCTTACCTAGATCATGTATAGGAGTATCACTGTGACCAACCTTAAGTCCTCCTCCATTACTTTCGTCATTTTCGATGAACCCCATAACCTTGACCTCCAGCTCGTCTCTTCTCACATGAATATTCCTATGAACAATGAGCTTAATACCATCCCTGAACTTCCTTTCTCTAAGCGCCCTGCTGTGACCCGAGATCTGTGTGGCTACAAGGCCGCATGGAACAATGAAAACTCCCTTGTTGCCACCAAACTTCACCCTGCTTATCATATCCTCCATTCTATTTTTCTTCGTGGTTGTTACCCTTGCTCTGACAACACCAGTGAGCTCACACCATTTATAGTTCGAGCCCTCCACATGGTGGTTACTGGCCAGCGTCTCTACCTTCCTTCCTCGGTGATTGGCCACATCATCAGGTTTGTCTGGTACACGCGGAAGGGTTCCTTGCCCTTTCCTTGCTTGATGTTGTAATAACCCAACTAGTTTAAGGGAGTTTAGTGTAATTAGTAATAAGTTTGATATGTAATTAATTAGAAAATAGGGACTAAATTAAAAATTTTAGTAATAGCTAATTAGTTGACTTTGACCAATTGTGATTGGTGGGAGCACAATAGATTATCTACAGTGCGTCACACACAATCATAATATCAAAGTTAACCAATGGCTGAGATTTCGAAGGAATAATTAAACATAATGAATGGTCAAGATTAAAAGACAATAACAATTAGGATTAGACAAGAATAGAAGGATAAATCCTATTCTAAATAAAATAGAACTTAGATAATGTTTGTATTATACTAGGATTGCTATTAATCTTAATCAAGGGTGTAGATTAACTAAATTAAAATCAAGAGCTGGGATTAAAGACAAATCCTAAACTAAGTTTAACACATAAAAACTACGTTAAGCATGGTTTGGTCGTTCAAACCATTATTTCTGAGAATTGAGTGAGATTTGAAGCTTAAGGAAGAAGAACTGTCCAAAACATGAACTGGGTTGAGGAAGAACAAGGATTCGCGCAATAAACAAGGTAAGTAACTTCAATTTCGTGTATAATCTTGATTTGAATTAGGTGATATGCCATATTCAAAGAATATGACATACCCCATCGAATTCAACTCACATGAAAATATGTTCTTCATAAAAACTTTAACTTTTAAATATTAATCTTCCCAAGCATGTAACTTTAATGATTTGAATGGCGTTTTAATTGGGTTAGTTTCTGAATTTGAATTGAATATGAGTTTGTGTTTATGAGATTTGCAAATTATTAGTTAAAATATAAAGATCAAGTGAAAACCCCGCTAATGGGCCCAACTGGCGACCTGCCGGCGTGCCAGTTAGGCTGACAGTTGCACCCAGTTGGTCCAGCAGCCCTATCGGCGTGCCGGTAGCCTACTGGGACCCTATCGGTTCCCAAAAAGGGTATTTTACCCTACTGTCTAGCCTACCGGAAGGCGAACCGGCATGCCTGTCAGTCTGCCGATGGCCCAACTTGACTGTGAATGAATTTTTAGCCCCTGGATAGCCTGCCAGATGGCTATCCTGTTGTGTTTGTTTGTTTTTGGACCCTACTGCCTAGCCTGCAGGATGACCAGCCGGTGTGCCGGCTATCCTGCCTGCTGCAGTAGCATACCATATGAGTGTTTGTTGGCCTCTATTTAGGCTACCGAATGGCCAACCGGCGTGCCGGTTAGCCCACCGGTCAGCCCAGACAGATTGTTTGTTACGAATTAATTGTTGTAATAGTTTGGTGATTGATTTGATTACTCACGTGTTATGGATTTTATGGTTATTGAAATCATTATTGATTGATCATCTATATAACATCATCTGATTTGATTTATTATTGTTATGAGTTAAACTATGTTTTAAGGCATTATGAAATCATATTTAGAACTATTACACCATTGTACACTTACATGAATGGATAGTTAATGTGCACTATCACTTCACTTTGCACAGCATAGCCAATATGGGTTAATGACCATATTCGGGTCATAAACTAGGCTTACCATCAGACTTCACTTATGATGGAGTTTTTGATTTAATTTGAGTGGATCATGACATGGACATCATGATTTGGTGAGGAAGTCTCGGATAGACTAACATTATCGGTTGAGGGATTTGCTACCCCAATATACCCCATTTCTTATCATCTAGATAGCATATTTTTATACGTAATTGATGCCGAGTGAAATTTTGTTGGCATTCGCCTTATGTAGTGTTTACTGAGGTTAGTCATAATTATATGACACCTTGGATTTTTGCATTGCCCTGACCGCAAATAAGTGGGGGAATTATGCCCTCTTGATCGAAACCCATCAAAACTATGATGCGCCATGGAATATCTTACTGAGAGTGGTCGTGTATGCGGGAGAATGGTTTGATAAGACATTCTTGCTTAGTACTTGATTGATCTAGTGTGGGGCTTACATAACTCGAATTCTAACAGCATGCATATTTGCACAACATGATATTTTGCATGGATCACACTTGGTGATCAATATGTCTTGTTGCATGAGCATGCATTCATACATTAATAATTTGATCATGCATCTCATTTTCTGCATATTTACCATGTTTAAGTATTGTTTTTATGTTGTATATTTGCATATCGGTCTAAACCCTATTTCTGGTTAAGATTGTTACTTAATTGACTTTACTTACTGAGCTAAATGTAGCTGACGTCTTATGACAACCATTTCAGGTAACTTAGATGAGGAAATTAATGAATTTGGGAAGCACGATGTATTACTTTATTGTGAACATGCTAGAATTAGTCAAGGCTTGGAGTGATTTCTACGTGAAGTTTTGTTACCGGATTTACCGTTTTATTTCATAGATTTGATACTATGTATAGGATTAGGGATTTGGATTTTACTTGAAATAGGACATTTATATTTTTTTTCCGCTGCAGATTTTATCTTTGTTATGGATGTAATGAATAGGATATCTTTTGGTTATTTTCAAATAAATTAGATTCTTTTGAAGCTTATTAAATTTTTGTTAATTCCGGTTCGATATTAATTGCCACTCCCGATTCCGATTGGGGTGAGAGTTACGGTTCGAACATAAGGATTCTTATGGGAATTTCCTTAAGTTTGGGTCGTGACAGATGTGTGCTGTGGCCAGACACTGGGAGATTGTGTTAAGACGTCCTTAGAAGTTCAAGATAGAGAAACCCTTTACCTTCACGAACCTTTCTTTGATGGGCCTCCCTCGATATGCGAATCAGCTTCTGCCACAACACCATCCAGAGGAGCAACAGTAGGAGCATAAGCCACCGCAGAAGCCAGCAGACCAGCCTCACCGAGCTTCCACCTCAGCCGCACTAGGACCTGACTTTGTCCCCAAACGCGGACCTTTTATTAAGGCCCGACTTACTGCCCTAGAGAGGGATAACTCAAGAGCACACCAGCAGACGAGGACGGAGATAGCAGCGAAGCTTCAGCTGAACAGGAGGCAGATGTCTAGGCTACAGAGGAGTGTGGACACCACTCTTTGGTTCTTCCAGGATATTTTCGGTTCCAACTGGTCGACTGATGCTGTGCCCCTCTCCAGCATGCCACCACCACCACCTCCTGAGGATCAGCCCTAGATGTGTTTTTCTTGTTTTTTTGTAATAGAGTTGAGTTCTTACTTTGGCGGATTTTTCTCGCAGTATATTTGATTTTCATTTTTGCTCTGTTGTATGTATGTTTTGGGTAGCCATATCGGCCCCCTCCCTTTCAGTATGAATGAACAAGTGTTCTTTTCCCTTTTTGTGTGTTGGCAGTATTGTTAATGAAAATTGTGTTTGTGCTTGTGTTCTTTTATTTTGTGCTCATGCATTTAGTTCCTTACCCTCGCCTGTGGAACTCCTAAGAAAATTTCGTGGACGAAATTCTTTTAAGGGGGTTAGAATGTAAGAACCTGAATAAGCACCCCTAATAATTAAGATTAGAATTCAAATTTAATTGAAAACCTAGCAAACTAAATTCACTAATAGGCAAGATTAATACTCACTAAATCCTTAACCTCATAACACTCATTAGGATCAACCTTAACCCCAAAAACTATTAGGATAGTTAATATATTTTAGGGAGCCAGCTTGATTAGTTAATAGTGACTTTACCAATTAATCTAAAATAAAATAATCATAAAAGATAATAATCATATCCGATAGCACTAGAGACCCACCTCAGACCCATCAGGAAAAGCCCTCTCTAGCAGAAGTTGCATAGGTGTCCAGTTGGAAAAAATAAGACCGGAAACCCCGTTTTGCCCTTATTGTTGAACCTATTCTCAACTTGACCACTAAGGCCTATAAATAGAACCCTTAGATCATATTTTCATTTCTCCATCTTCTTCTTCTCTTCTCTTTCTCTTGGAGCTTTAGGGATGGAGAAAGACCATCAGAGACCTCGAAGACACGACGGAGCAACTTCAACGCACTCCGACGATGCCCCGAGTTGAATACCCTTTCTTTAATGTTGTGTGTGGTTGTGTTTTAGCATTGTAACCATGTAGAAGGGTTTATTTGTTGAATGCCCACCTTCTCCTTGGAATTATTACATGATTTGCATGCTTTAGTTGGTGATTTAAATCCTGACCTTCTATATGAACTGGTATGTGGAAATCAAATCCCTAAAGTTGGGAATATTGAGAGGAACCCCCAAATCTTCATTGTAGACTAATCATTTTGAAATAAAAATCATAATTGAACCTTCTTGGGAGAACGATCTCCCGGTGAAAGTTCAGCCTAATGCACCCTTCCCGAGGTTCGACGGCCTGCTTGACGGGCCGAATAGTCTACCGAATCTCAGATCTCTTTTTGGGCTCACTGGAATGGTCGCCGAGACCCAGTTCGACGAGTTGAAGAGGTCGTCGAACCCAATAATTTGAGAAAATCTAGGTTCACTTTTGGTTTATCGAGATTAATTCGGACCAAAACCCGAAGTGCCAAATCATTTGGCGCGTTTTTACCTTTTTGGCGCGCCGAAGAGTCGCTGAGGACCCCGCCGAGTATCTCCCGAGGTCCGATGTAGGACATTTTAATGTGGGCACTTGTATCTTGACCAACCTCATATGTTTGGCTATTTCCAGAGTCAAAAGACTTGCCATGCAAAATATGACCCCTCAATCCGAAAGTTATCTTTCCTAGTTTTGGCTGAGCAATAGGAGATTTTGGAGAATCAGGTATGAATGGCCCCAAAACAGTCCCATTAGCTCAAGACCATCATTATATACATGTTTGAATACTAAATAGTAGTGATTGTGGAGTAAAAACCTTCAATTTAGTTGGAAAAGTATTATTTAAGGTACTTCCTCATATGGTTTGCTAAAGTGAATGATTTGTGAAGGCACCAATATGCCTCAAAGTAATGTTTATGGTGGGTGGACCATGTTTGAGAGCTCAAGTGTGACTAATGTAGAGTTTGGAGCCTACGTGTGCTCAATTTCGATTATCTCACTTACTTATAGGACGTGTTTACCTTATTTCTCTTTTTATGACATTTGTGAATTATCTAGAAGTATGTTGCGTACTGTGGTAATTTATAGAGTAGATTATAGGATTGTGCCCATATGATTAATTAATTGAATATATGTCTATGATACATTATGTGTTGCATTAAAGAATGGACCTGAATATGAGGAATTGCATATGGACCTTCCGACTGTGAAAGCCTAGTCTAGTAACCCATGTGATACCCTTGGGTTTAAATTAACACATGTGATAATTGACCCTTTAACTATTATTTTCCTATGAGATGACCCTCTTTATTATGCCCAAGCTGAGAGAGAACCCAATGAGGGTATGCCTCTATAGACTTAAGGGATGATTGTTACCCAAGGATCCGCATGTTAGTGTAAACTTGGAAGATGGTGAACTATCCCAAGGATCCGCACGTTGGTGTAAGCTTGGGAGATAGTGAGACCATAATAATACCCTTTATGTTGGATTGTGAATATGTATGATTCCCTAAGGGATCCGCACGTGGGTGTAAGTCTTGGCTTTTGACCCGTGATAAAAAATAAGTGGGGGGATTGTGCCTCCTTGGATGCAAACCCATAAAACTATGTTGAACACATAGAATAATCCTATCCCTTAGCCGTAAAACAGGGGCGAATTCAAGTTGCTAGGACACCCTAGATAGTGATTGGGATCACGTGGGAACTTATCATATTTCACATTGCCATACAATGTTCTATTTCATTTTGCATTTGCATATCTTTGTTGATATTAGTGTGAGAGCCTCGTATATGAAACACTTGGCCTAATTTCCATATAGATTTAGGCATATAGTTATAGAGATGTTGGCTGTCGAGTTATACTCAGTAAGATTGGGAGAGAACAATAGATTGTGTAAATTTATAGTTATTCCACCTTAATGTTCACCACTTGCACATATATTGTTCATAAATACTAATCTTACACTTGTTACACGTTTCTCATAATGTTGGAGCATGAGCAAATACATTTTATTGAAGGATTACTCATTCTAGCTTCCAGCTTATGTGTGTTGTTTTATATATTTCAGGTATCAGGAGCTTAGTCACGAAGAGAGAGAACTGGGTTTGGGTATCGCACTCTGGTAGAATATCAGTATTAGTCCAGATGTAGACTTTTATTTATTTAGATTTTGTCAAATTTAGTTTTGATATTATTAGTTACTTATATCTTACTAGAACTGTTTTAGTCTTCCGCTTATGTTTTGACCATTGTGATCTACTCCCATAGATATATAGGGTGAGAGTTACGAATAAATCAGATGTCTCAGAAAATTGGGATTTTCTGGTTGGGTTCGTGACAGTTGGTTGACAGGTTTATGCTATAAACCCATTAACTCACTTGAGTACAAGTGGCCCATTTATTTAATGGGCATATCTAGGTTGATTATATTTCAATTTGACCCATTTATTTAATGAGCATAGAACTATTAAAGGGTAATTTGGGTAACATAAAATTTTATAGATATAAAATTGTAAATGGTTTTGTTCATGTTGTTGCAATAATTCCTTACTTGAAAGAATATTTATAGTGACAAAAGCAATTATTTTCTTAATCAGAACTTAAATAAATATTTTTATCAAACACAATTTGCTTCAAGTAAGCACTTATTGTTGCTGTGGATAAGTGCTCCCATTGAGTCACTTATCCAATAAGTGATGATCCATAAGCATAAGCCGGGCCAAATGCCACCTTAATTAGTTCTT
Organism: Pachysandra terminalis; assembly: GCA_031762675.1. Lineage (NCBI taxonomy): Eukaryota > Viridiplantae > Streptophyta > Magnoliopsida > Buxales > Buxaceae > Pachysandra > Pachysandra terminalis. Next base: position 815,628 of record JAUPMG010000011.1, read on the forward strand.
AAGAGTTTGACCAAATCCTAAAAGTACTTTTTCAATGCACTAAAACATAAAAGGCGATGTGCATATCCCTAACCTTAAAAACCTTTTTTTTTAAGGAGAATCGATCAATCACGTCCATTGTCACTCTCGCCGGTCCGGCGACATGTCACGCCAGCCTGTCCGATCTGACGATCGATTCAGCCGGCCGGTGCCGTTCTGATATTTTTTTTCAAAATTTTGTTTTTTTTTGTTTTCTGTACCGGATCCGGACCGGCCGGTACCAATCTGGTCTGGCGGTCTGAACCCAACCGGACGGGATTGGTCCGACAACCGATTCCGGTCTTTAAAACCTTGATCAGGTCTCCGGGTGGAAGATTCTCGGTGCAGATCCCGGGTCCAAAAGTTGAACCATATTGAAACAAAGCCTTATCTCTTCAAATAATGGGCGGGGTGAGGAGATGGACTAGGGCGAACTTAAATGAGATAGAAATGGTTTGTGAGGGCAAAACCGGAATGTGGAAAATATGAAATTAGGGTTTTGGAAGAGTTGGCGTATATAGGTAGTTTCTCATGGCCTGCTAACTTCAGAGAGCTCGGTTTCAGAGGAAGCTCTGCGGAAATCCTCTTGAGGAAAAAAAAACAAAATGGTACTTTATATCTATTTCTTGTTATATGCATTTGATCTTTCGAAATTTTCTTCTTCCATTTTAATGGATATGTTGTTGATAATGCCGTAGATTTCACTCTCGATTTCTCTTCTTCTTTTGTTTGTTTTTGATTTTGTTCAATTGAGGATGATTTTGAGTTTAACTTCCATTTGTTTTTGTTGTTTGTAATTTGGTTCTATTTGATTCAATCTGTGTGGGGATGTTTAGTTGTTTTGTTTCATGGTGAGATTGTTTTAGGTTTTAAGTTGTTTCATAAACTTTTTTTTTTGTTTTTTGTTGGGAGAATCACAATAGGCTTCCAGATTATTGCTTTCAAATATGCCGTGGTAACGAATGATATGGGTTATATTCCATCGGGGAATGTAGATGGGTTTCTTAGATGTGTAGATAGGTTGTTCAGTTAGGGCTAGGTTTTATGTTGGGAAATTTACTGACGCAGATTGTATTGTTAGTGTGAGTTCCATATTCAAATATCTCATTTAAGGCCGCTAAAGAATTCTTTGGTTAATTTTTCTTACGTGGTTCCAGTTCAACAATCTTAGAATATTTGTCAATATCCTGCTACCCGTTGGGTTTGGGTTTCTTTTAGGTATTTGAATGTTGTTGTTTGTTCTACTCAAGGTTTGCAATGTCGATGTTGCAAGACATGTCGCAAACTGGCAAGACTTACGACATTTCGCGACATATGGGGAGAAATGAGAAATGGAGAAAAATTAAGAAAAATCTTAGTTTTTATTTTTTTTTTTGGAAGGTAAGTTGAGGATTTATAAAATAAGGTGAAAGCTATACAAAAGTGTGAGCAGAAGCCCAACAAGTACCCCCCACCCATGGTGAGGAGGACCAGTATAATCAAGTTACAATAGCTCTACCCAGAGCTCATTGACCAAAATTGAGATGAAAACTCCAATTATAACAGAAGGATCTGTTAGCAGTAGTGTCTTGAACAGCCCACTTCCTTGTAGTGACAATCTGCCTAATGGTGAACTTAATGTCTTCTAGAATTTGCTCTGTCTTTATAAAATAAGATGAAAGCTATACAAAAGTGTGAGCAGATGTCGTGATAGACTTTAGTTGTTTGATAGAATTTTGATCCCAGCTCCTAGATGAGCATTATTGAGGTCTAAATACACATTAATACATCAAAACATGTAAAAAAACACTCCCTTAATCAAGACCATTAGTTGATGGGGGTTAGGGTTGATGCTGTAGTGTCGATGTCAGTTCCATACTCCAGTTGTATAAAAAGTCAAAAAGTAATACATTCAATTAAAATAGATAGATTGTTTTTATAATTTTTACTAACTATTTATTTATGTTTTCATAATTTTATAGGATTTTTTTTTAAAAACAAATATATTTTTTCCCTCATGTCGTAGGGAAAAGTGATTTCCCTTGGATTATGTGTCGCACTTCCAAAATGCAACATGTCGACGACATTGAAATCACTGGTTCTACTTTTGAATTAAGGCTATCACTTATTTTTTATTTTAGTGAAAATGTTTTTCTTTTTCGTTCACCTTTTTTTCCGCTGTTAGTATAGGTCTTTGTTTGTATGTGTTCTTGTAAGACCAGTTTGCATACTCTTTTAAATGATAGTAATAGATCTGTCAAGATATGGATGTCATTATTTTAAGGGAAATCCTAGTGTCGGGTACATAATGGTAGATCTGTTGAGATATGGTAATGCCATAAATTGAAGGAACAAATATAGTTTTTGGGCACCTTAGTATACCTTTGCGGCTTTGCCTGCAACCAGTTACCATGGTTTGTTAATGTGGACTCCCCTAGTGCTAAGGTGCATGGTCTAAAGTATTGTTCAATACTGATACAGATCGGCTGATCTGTGTTGGTATTGGATCGAACTGATATGAGATATCAGACGATAAGTATAGATCTACACATGAAAAATCCCTTAATTCTGCACACTGTCTCGAACGGATCTGGTTGATTGGCAATGAATGATAGAGCTATCGGTATCAATACCTTAAACCATGATAAGGTGAATTTTTGCTCTACCAGTGTACTGGTCACTGGTTGTAAGTTTCTAGATTGTCTCATATTAGGCGGGGCAAAAGTATGAGGACTTTGACCTGGTACTTCTCCAACTTTTGAAACGCTATTACTGGCGTAAGTTTATCATAATATTCTTAATGCACGGACAAAGGGACTCATGTACTTCTGAGTTTTTTGGGTTTGGCCTCAAAACTGTAACCAAACTAATAATCAATAATCCACTTGTGAGAATCATCAATAATACAACTTTTGTGTTTTCCTTATTTGATTCCAATCTGTCTCTAGTATGGGTGATTGACCTGTGGTGATTGCAATCATGTGTCTGTAAATTAGTAGTCAATGCGTTACTTATGTTGTACTGTTATAGTTTATGGTCATGAAAAAGTGATGTAAACCAACTTGCTAAATTTACATCTCTGGTAATTACACACCATGTAGTAGCTAAGAGTTTTTTTTCGTTACTTGGAGTGAATAACACTTGCTCCATGGTAGGCTTGATGGGTCTGTATCATACTATCAGTGGATGAGTTACCATCTTGGAAACCTGATGGGTCAAAAGTCGCACATTACATTGTTGTCCCATCCAATGTGTAGTTTTCAATCTTGTACATACACAATCATGGATGTATCTTAGGTGGGTAACTTGCTATGCGCTGCATGGGAGGTGCATATGGTATACATGTGGTACTTGTTTCTAGGTTTGCTTCTTCAATCTGCTTTGTCAAGTTGTTAATGAATATTCTTGTGGTTTATTTCTAGGTTAAATTGTGTATTAAGCATTTCAAATCTGTTTGGTCACAGCCGAAGCAGATCCACGAGATCAAGGACTTCCTTCTAACTGCTAGAAGGAAAGATGCGCGCTCTGTCAAAATCAAGAGGAGCAAGGACGTGGTCAAATTCAAGGTCCGCTGCTCCAAGTACCTTTACACGCTCTGTGTGTTTGACTCGGAGAAGGCTGACAAGTTGAAGCAGTCCCTTCCGCCAGGTTAGTTTATTCATCTTTCTTATGCTCGTCATCCTACAATAGATTAAATATTCTTTTCCTTGATGGGCACTCCACATAACCTGCACATGAACAGAAAATCTGCCAATCAGTATTGTAGTTGAACACATAATTCTATTTAATCAATTTGTTCGTTTTATTTTCAGGTTTGAGTGTGCAGGACCTGTGAAATCGCATAGCGGCTGAGCGAGTTTTCTGGTGGCATTATGCGATAAGAACTTATTTTTATTTCCGTTCATCCCCAAAAAAATGGAACTTGCTCTTGTTTCCGTAGATGTTGGGTTGGTTTAAGTGTCTTTTGGATAATGGATTTCATAGTTCATACTTCTCGAAAGGATTGGTTTGCATCATCTTTATTTCATATTGGTTTTTAGACAATATTTTACTAGTTTGTACTTTTCACAAGTAAATCATCAGGATGAGATGATCTGGGAAGAAATTTCTGACGGCAAGGCTCTGTCTAGGCACTTGCCTAGAAGGAGAACTGGGGCGTACAAATCTTGCATAGAACACCTCAAAAAATTCAATTAATTTCGCGAGCCAATAGTAATACCTGATCAGTGAATTTCTAGCTCATTGTGGGTTTTTATATGATGGTGGGACCTTGGGGCCTGGGGTTCATTTATATCTTGGTTTTCCCATAAAGTTTGTAGCAACATTGAGTTCAAGTTAGTTGAAAGGGTGCTACATAGGCTTGGTGTGTGTCCTTTGGAAGGTGTTGTGTACTAAAAAAAATCTGATTTTAGTGTTAGAAGTCTTTATTAAAAATTAAAAAAGATTTTTTCAAAGCAATATTATATATTTATACATGTTTGAAAATTAAGAAGGGGCAAAAAAAACTTGAATAATTAAAAGCTTTTGTTATCGGAATTATATTGGACCCTAGGATCTTGCCATAAGGTTCATATATAGTCATGCAATATCTAACTCGTTGTGGAATGCAAAGGTTCATATATAGTCATGCAATATCTAACTCGTTGTGGAATGCAAGACGACCATATTTGTAGGGGCAACCATATTTTGAGATCAAAAAATGACACATGCCATGATCTCATAAGTTGGATCTTACTAAGAGATATTTTTTATAAAATAAATAGATAATTATCTAAATTAAATCTTGATAATTCTTATAGCAATTGTTTTCAAAGCTGGATAATTTCTACTAAATAGAGAATTATCTTCAAGTTCTCTTTAAGTGGTGGAGATTAAATACGACTCTATCACCTCTATATTTAAAAATAAAGAGTCCTCCCTCCTTCCAAAAGGGGGATAGAAGGTAAGCCAAGGAGAAGAAGTATTGTGTAATATCCTGAAAAATTGAGCAGTCTGAACCGCTCAAAAGTACAATTAAGAGCTTTCTTTTATTTATTTTAATTGTTAATTATTTTCTAAGTTATTTTTAAATATATATTATTATATAAATTTTATATTTAGTCATTAGTCAAGTCGATTGGCCAGACTGATCGTCGATCCGAGTAGAT
>JAUPMG010000011.1:820871-833325 GCA_031762675.1 Pachysandra terminalis
TATCAGAACAGATCTAAAGTACAGTTTCACTTCTGAGCAGTAGAGTCTACATCCAACCCAAGCATATCTTGATAAGGCAATAACTTTAAATCAATCTCTCATTTGTCTTGAAGACGGTAGAACTTTGATTCACTTTTTAGGGCCACTTTCAGTCTTTGAGTCCACAGATTCAATTTCTCCATGTTTGAGTGTGCATTATTTTCATTGTTTTATATTGAAAAATATATCCGAATTATCAAGAGCAAATTGATGTGAAATGAATATTAAAGCAAGTTTTTTATATTTTTTTATTTCTTTTATTTCTTTTTGTTTTTTGGTATCACTAAGAATTAAAAAACAACCATTATGGGAGCCTTCTTAAAGATACATTTTCCAAGGTCAAAGGTCCCAAAAACATGACCTTGAGAAAGGGGATACAGCTTCATTCTTCTCTTGTCGGAACCGAGGTAATGTGTGATTCCTTGGCCTTTGTGAGGCTCTTTATTGAAGTGATTCATTGTTCCATTACGAGGAGACAAGGGGTTCTGCACAAAGGTATTAGAAGTAGACCCAATGCATAAGCATGAGAATGTGAATGCAAATGACTTCTCTAAATGGATGAATGCAATATGAATGACTTTTGGTGAACCGTACCCAAAAAACATCACTTCTAGGGCTGGTGACCACCCAAAAAAGAAAAAGAACCACCATATCTTGGGGCTGGTAGACCACCCAAAAAGAAAGAAAAAGGACCACCACATCTAGCAGCTGGTAGACCACCAAAAAAGAAAAAAGGACCACCATATCTAGGGGCTGGTAGACCACCCAAAAAGAAGAAAATGACCACCATATCTAGGGGCTGGTAGACCACACAAAAAGAACCATCATATATAGGGGCTGGTAGACCACCTAAAAAGGCAATGAACCACCATATCTAGGGGTTGGTAGACCACCCAAAAAGCAAAAAGAACCACCATATCTAGGGGCTGGTATACCAGCCAAAAAGAAAAGGAACCACCATATCTAGGGGCTGGTAGACCACCCAAAATTACCATCATATCTAGAAAGAAAAGGAACCATCATATCTAGTGGCTGGTAGACCACCCAAAAGTACCATCATATCTAGGGGCTGGTAGACCACCCCCCAAAAGAAAAAGAACCACCATATTTAGGGGCTGGTAGACCACCCCCAAAAAAAGAAAAAGAACCACCATATCTAGGGGCTGGTAGACCACCCATAAAAAAGAAAAAGAACCACCATATCTAGGGGCTGGTAGACCACCCAAAAAATAAAAAAAAGGAACCACTATATCTAGGGGCTGGTAGACCACCCAAAAAGAAAAAAGGACCATCATATCTAGGGGCTAGTAGACCATCCAAAAAGCAAAAAAAAGGACCACCATACCTTGGGGCTGGTAGGCCACCCAAAAAGAAAAAAAGGACCACCATATCTAGGGGCTGGTAGACCACTCAAAAAGCAAGAAAAAGGACCACCATATCTAGGGGCTGGTAGACCACCCAAAAAGACAAAGAACCACCATATCTAGGGGTTGGTAGACCACCCAAAAGCAAAAAGAGCCACCATATCTAGGGGATAGTAGACCACCTAAAGAAGAAGAAGAACCACCATATCTAGGCGCTGATAGACCACTCAAAAGAACCACCATATCTAGGGGCTGGTAGACCATATGACGCTCTAAAATAATGCTCCGGTTAAGAAAAATACCGGGCAAGGTAGGCCCAATTGTCTATCTGGAAGACATCGAGAAGGATGCACACAATAGCAATCATTGCATCTTACCTTCTCACATCCTACGTATCTATTCCCTTACCCTCCTTTTTTGACCAACATCTTATTCACACTTGTCACCATTTTCCTAATCCTAAGTCCTACTTAAACTTCCTAAATATTTTCTTAAGATTTATTAGAACTTAGGCTCTGATACCACTTATCACATCTCAGATCTAGGGTACACTCTTCAAGGTATCCTTGGATCAGGCAATGTAACTCTCAACCCCCACACCAAGAGGTGGCACAACAGTATAGAACATAAGAACTAAATTTAACAATTCTATTAGTCATAATGTAAGACTATTGAAATAATGATATTTAATCAAATCCAGCTACATCTACTAGGTAGGAGATTTAATAGCATACTACCCAATACACTCGAATAGCTGAACTCTTTGAACAAGCATCCAGGACCTGAAAAATGTTAAACAATAAACGTGAGCTGAAAGCTTGCATGAGTAACCCACAATACCGGGGTATTTAATCAAAAACTCAAATCAGCATATAGGTAGGCAAATCGTATATAATTGAGAGAAAACAATACTGAAACCAATGTAAGGTATACAATAAGAATAATTACAGTTCACATTAATGCAGTCCTCTCCCAATCTCACCACGGTTGTCTCAATGCATGCAAGGCCTCTCATACTACGATTCTACATGATGCAATATGCCCAATGAGTCATCAACAATGAAGTCATTTTCCTTTACACATAAAACCAATCAATGAAATTCATAACATGATATGTATGTTGTTTAGTATTCGTATGGTATATGTTCACTCTAGATCCGCATCAATCCCCAAGGTGTCTTCACTAACCACCTGGGCCAGTTGGCCTTTAGACTTGATAGTATTCTGTGTGTACAGCACAGTTTTAGGGGTTTTCAACCCATTAGGCGCAATCCCCTATCCACTACTTTTTGATCATGGGAACGTATCTGGGGTCTCATAACCACCCCAATGAACATTATCAACGTGTGACCTACCAACAAAATTCCACTCAACCAGAAGCTGACCATCTGTCATAAACATAAGGTCTCTTGCGGATGTAACCCCCCACCTTTCACAATCATATCCATGGCTGTTGGGGATGTAACCCCTCACCTAGCATAAATCACATCTAGGTCTGTTGGGGGTGCAATTCCCTCACTGTTCACATAAAATAGTACATGCCAGTATTTTTCAGTCTGTATACTTAGGTGCTCAACCTCACATAGCCATATTGGTTGGGTAGTCACATATGTAGGTTCATGGTTCAATTATTACAATGCAAGTAATTCATTTCATGACACAACCTTTCACATCCATAGGCATATATTAACCATATCAAACACACGAGTCACAATCTCATGAAACTCATCATTCACATCCAGACTACATATCAAGTAGCCTACTCATTGAACTTACATAGTACATGTGACTTGTGCGATCCCCCCCACAAACACACACACACACACAAACAGAGGGAGGGAGAATATACCACCAATTATCCAATCCTTGACCACATTCATGGCCTAGCCAACCATTACAGTTACCAGGGTAATTCATACCCATTCTCACATGCCACATCAATTGCATAATCCAATACATTTCCACCCATATGACACAATAGGAAGTATTTACTTATTATGACTCACACTAGGTGAAGTATCACCTCACACACATGGCACCAATCACATAAGTCTAACTCACCCAACTACTAAGAGATCTTAGGAGGAGGTTTAAGTCCACCAGAAGTTTCAAGGTCATGTCAAACACATGCATACACATTATGTAGGATGCTAGGGAGTGCACTAGGTAGCACATCCTCACAGGCTGTATAATTACCTTTGGCACACCTTAGGCAAGGAGGCAGGCCTGCAGAAATTACTCAAAGTGGGGCAAACTGAAAGATAACACTAGAGATTGGTAAGGATCACATGGTGTTGGAACCAAGTTAAAACAACAAAGGTAGTACAGGTCTACCAAAATTTCCAAATGTGGGGGAATCCACGCTCTTCACACTAATCATATGAATCAGGGTCTGTACATATAATAAGTGGAGTAAAACACATGATCAAGGAGCTTCGGCAGACCTTTGACAGGGTCTTGGGATCTGCCGAACTCCCAAAGTTCACTTTAGAGGTTTAACTTCGGTGGACCTTTGGCAGACCAAAATCATTTCAGCAGCCTGGCCTAAAACAGGGTTTCTACCTTCGGCACATCGAGGGGTTTGCTGAACGTAGCTTTTTCGCAAAAACTAATAGGTTTAAAGTCCAGGGTCATCACAATTAATTCTTAACACATCCTACACCCTCAATCATAGTGTAAAGGGTCAGTTTCGGATCGGGGATCGTCCCGGTCCAAAACCGAGTTGGATCGGACGATCCAAATATGGATCGGACGATCCAAACCGATCCAAAAAAGCAATTTAGACCTAACCCTAGCTTTTCTATTCTTTCTTCCTTCATTGCGCGTACAAGAAGTCAAACACCACAACGATCAGGCAAGTCTCTCTCTCTCTCAACCTTGAATCCTTGATCGCCCATCGCCATTGTCCACTGCTAAATAAATTGGGCAAAACTCTCTTTCTCTCTCCGTTCTTTGCCGCTCGGGAAAACCTGCAGAAACAGGTCGCTCTCTCTCTCTCTCTCTCTCCCCAAGATCTAGAGGTTTCTATAAATGTCTAAACCCATCCGCTCCTTTTTTTTTTTAGTTAAGTTGGACCAGACAATCCAAACTGGATCGTTCAGTTTGACTCTCCGATTCCGTTACAGATGGTCGGATCGGCCGATCTGTCAGACTTGGTCCGAGTTATTGTTATTTCAATTTTTTTGGGGATCGGCCAGGGATCAGCACTCGTCCCTGGCCGATCCGGACCGGGATCGGCCGATCCTTTACACTACGTCCTCATTACTCTCATATAACAATTCTCAATGATTCAAACCATATATACTGATTATATTATAGGTCGAATTCCCTAGCATTAACTTCTATAATTTCCCAAACACCAGGAATTTAACTAGAACTAATAGGCAGGTATCATACGAGTGATGTAGTCCATTAACATCGTGATCAAACATACCTAAATTTAGTAGAATCAAGTTCAATCAACTGTAGACATACTAGGTATGCTGCGGTATGGGTTTTAGCCCAAATACCTTGGAATTGAAGGGAACCCACCTGATATGCTGCCAACTCCCTTGCTTTGCTTCCTTCCTTTCCCAAGCTTGGTCAAAAACTCCACTCTGGCCTCTATAGAGATTCATAAGGAATTCTTTTCTATTTTTTGAGCCATAAAGAGTATTTATACCCCCTAGGAATTAGGTTAGAATCCATCCTAATCTTTAGGTGCAACCTAGGCTAGTCAAGTGGCTATATCTAGTTAAAGTAATCTGGTTCAGTTTTAACCCAAAACTGGTCTAATTACTGTTTTAAATTGGAGATGAATTTCTCTTATGCAAATTACACCAAGGCTGGCAATGAATCAACTACCCCTATTTGTCAGAATAAATTACCATTTTACCCTTCCTAGGAAAAAAAATATTTTCGGGATCTTACACACTTGGTACAAAGTAGAATACTGTTGGAAAAATTGCTTCTCTCTAGATATGTAAATATAATAACTATATAGTAAATTGAATAAAAAATTGCATAGTGCATATCAAGCGCAATTTTGATGAGTGCTCTTTGGCAAATCGGGGCTGTTTGGGATAGGTGGTATTTTCTGCGATTGTTTGGTTGCACATTACACTCGAGACATTCCAGAGACGTTAACACAACACGAGTGGAGATATGTGCTAATATGATAGCCTTGAGTGAGGAAAGATCCCAAGGTTGCGCTTTTTTTTCAGGTATAAGGGGATTCAAGAATGGTGTTATCATGGTTTTCTAAGTCACAACTATGCCCTTGATAACTTGCTTATTTTGTTCACTTGACTTGTGCCTTGGTGAACAAGTTAAACATCGCATTCTCTCATGTGCCAAGGTGAGATAATGATTTAGTGGATAGGTTAACCAAGGGCAGAATGCAGAGAACCATTCACAGGAATGCTATTGAAGGATAAGTTGTATGGTGCTCATTGACATTGTGATTATTAGTTTTTATGTTATTTTATTTTTCTTATGGTAGCATTTCCCTTTTGGGTGACCACTTGTACATTTTTAATATCCTATCTAGTACAGATCTCCATTGTTCTTTTGAAAAATTGCATAACGCTTTGTTGTGTGCATCTTAGAGCAAATGAGGTTGGACTCTCTTAGTGGCCAGTGTTGACATGTGTCTTGTTGACAATAGTTACACATTGAACTTTTATAAGGATAAGTGCCTTACATTTCATCAGAAGAAAAGGGTGCCTCAAATTTCGTAGCTTGTATTGTTGTTTGATTGATGAACCTTATTTAATGGATCTTATCTCGGACTAAAACTTACATCTTTAGATAAGATTTACAATCCATTATCTTCATGTAGGTTACTCATTGTTGAGGTGTTGGATGGTTTTGATTAGATCTTCCATGTTTTCCACCTTTGATATATCATGGTATTTAATGAATCGTAGCTTGCTCCTCCCTATGTATGGATGGAACACATCGAACGACTTACAGCACTTATTGATAGGATTGCTTCTTTCTTACGTGTCAAGTTTGTTCATGAACACTTGCAGTGTCTTACTTGAAATTTTCATGTTCACTGAGTAATTCAAATATGTTTGGTCACAGCCGAAGCAAATCCATGAGATTAAGGACTTCCTTCTCACTGCTAGAAGGAAAGATGCACGTTCTGTCAAAATCAAGAGTAAGGATGTGGTGAAGTTCAAGGTCAGCTGTTCCAAGTACCTCTACACGCTCTGCTTTTTTGATTCAGAGAAGGCTGACAAGTTGAAGCAGTCCCTTCCTCCAGGTTAGTTTCTCTCATGCTGCTCATAATTATTGCAACAGATTTAGTATTTATTTATTTTTTGGTGAATGATGAAAATATTATATCAAATATTAAAGGAGGAAAGGGAATAAGAATAAGTATAGTGAGGCCTTCAAAGAAAATGGCCGAGGCAAACAGAAATGGAAAAGCAAGCAGCATGAAGAAAGTCACTTATCCATCTTAATTATGTTATAGTCTTGTTTGAGGCAATCTTCATTGCTATAACCTCTCCATTGCTGACTGAGCTAACTTTTCTATAAGGTGGTTAGCCGTCTAGGTATCTTAGAGAATAAAATATCAACCTTTGATGCCATAACTCTGGCAGAATTAACCTATGGACCAATATTGAAGAGAAGTCCTGCCACTGCCCCATCCAATAGCTGGAGTTGAATAACAACCTCCACAATCAGGAAGCTGAAAGCTTTCACATCTTTAGTCTCTATATAATCTGCAGGAAGAGCCCACAACTCAGCACAGAGAGGAATTTCCCTTGCCTTTCGGTCCAGAATATGCATGAAAATGTAGTATCTTTCCCTTAATGCTCATTCATAGTGCACACACATATAGGGATGTCTAATACTCAAAGAGTATGAACCTAAAGTTGTATGAATTTTATCCATAAAAAAAAGTTGTCTGAATTCTATGTTTATTTGTGCAATGGCTCGTTTAGTATGGAAACTCGTTATCATCGTCTGATATCTTTGTATGATCCATTTTTTGAATACCAAGCAAAAGTATTTCAGTTGACAATAATTTTGTTCTCATGATTCTATAATGGTGCACTCATCTTCTTTTAATTTTTTTATTTAGGGTACATTAGTTTGTTCATTCATTTTCTCTTCCATCCTTATTTGCAGGTTTGAGCGTACAAGACCTGTGAAAATGGGTAGGTACTGAAGGTGTTCGCTGGGGGCATGAGTGATAAGAACTTTTTGTTTCCTTGTGTTGTTTTATTTCAGTTGAAATATTTCATGAGTCAATTTTAAGTTGTACTTCAGCAAGTTTTCGGAGGATATGTTTCTCTAGTAACAGTTTTTAAACCGCTGTGTAGACCTGCTTTCGATTAGTCTGATATCTAGTTGATTGTTCAGTATGCTTGTGCATTTGTGTCGGCTCAATTTTATGATTTGAAATTTTGCTCTTTATTTTATTGCTACAGTTTTAAATGGATGTGTGCTTTCAAGTAGTCTGATATCTAGTTGATTGTTCAGTATGCTTGTGTATTTGTGTCTGCTCAATTTTATGATTTGAAACTTTGCTCTTTATTTTATTGCTGCAGTTTTAAATGGATGTGTACTTTCAAGTAGTCTGATATCTAGTTGATTGTTCAGTATGCTTGTGCATTTGTGCTGCTCAATTGTGATTTCAACTTTTGCGCTTTATATCTAGATAAGTAGGGCTGGAAAGGGTATGACGTGACTACAAAAGTCCGCCAAAATCTTTTGAATCATTTCAAGTGTAATATGATTTTATTTTCGAGTTTTGGTTGGTATTCCCTAGTTTTAGCCAATCATCATTGCTATCACCTTCCAAGTCTTCAGTGTAATTGTGATGAAACAGTTTGCTTCTATCCAATGTATAAACGGGAGTAAATGAAGTTCTAGTTCGCTGGAGTTGATATTTTTTTTGTAGGTAATATCAGATTTCATTGATTAGAGCAAAATGGTACATACATATCAGTACGTAAGACTTAGAAACCTGAACAACACATCTAGGTGACCTCTTTACACAAAATACTCTACACATTGTTTTTACAAAAAACTGCTGGACTATGAGCAAGAATATTTCTTGCTCTACCACAAGTTTATATTAACATTTAAATTTGGAAAGAAGTCTGCATCTATTAATACCAACCAAAATCTGCCATTCAACCATAGACGAGGTCCCTTGTAATCCTTCCAAAATGTTCTTTGCATCACCAAAAAGCATTATCTTTGTCCATCCCATTTGGAGTGCTAGTTTCAGTCCTTCTGTTGCTGTGCATTCTGCTTCTCCTGCTGAGTAAAGTCTCTATATTCAGCTTTTGCTGCCAAACAATGAGATTTATTGTTAAAACATAGACAGCTATATGCACCACCAGTAGATGTATCCTTTGCACCATCAAAAAAAAAAAAATATTAAAGCGCAATCTTCTGGAACAGAAGGTACAGGTTTATAGATCAATGTTTTTGATTTACCCATACCACCAAAGACTATCCCATTGGGACCGATTACATTAAATTTCTGAGATAATTTTATTGGGATTGAATTCTAAAAATAAATTGATTTTTCCATTTTCAAATTGTTGCAGCTGCAACTACTAGTTTTGTTAGAAATGAGGAGTCCATTCGATTTTCAGAAATCCAAAGGCGAATAGTCTTGGTTCAAATGGTTTCAGATTTTAAATTCGAATAGTCTTTAGTTCAAATGGTTTCAGATTTTAAACTCCAACGGCGGGCAAACGAAATTTTTTGGATGATAGGGCAATGGAGGAGAATGTGGTCATCTGTGTTTCCTCATTCAAATTGTAGATTTTGCAGATTGAAGAAGGGAACATATGAGTTTTTTCATTTAATCTCCATATAGTAGGTAAGCACTCAACAAACCATTTCCATCCAAATAACAGATAGGAACGAGCAGCTTTCAATTTCCAGAAAGCTGACCAGAATTTGCGTATATCTCCTTGATGATAGTTATTCCCATCACTATATATCTTCTTTCTGTATGTTGCTTTTATTGTAACATCTCTAGATGTTGAATCTGTCAATCTTATAATATCTTTCTCTTCATTGTGAATCTTAGTTCTTTCAATCTTGTCGGTCCAGTAGCTTCCAAAAGTTTCTTGTATAGTATTGGTGTTCCATGTAGTATCATTGTCTGTCATTAGATCTCTTACTTTAGAAACATCCAACACCTTATAAGGTCCCGTGCCTAAATAAGGAGACTTACAGGATGATATCCATGGATCAATCCATATCTTTACTGATGAGTTTTTTTCCACTTGTCATATAATCTTATCCTTTATCAAGTCTTTTCCCCAAAGAAGGCTCTGCCAGGTCCATGTTGATGCAGGATTGGCTTTAACTTTCCAAATATCCTTCTTATCAGCATATTTTTTCATAATGGTGTTTGCCCACATTTGATCATTCGCTTTAATAAGTCTCCAGAATTATTTTGCCAATAAAGCTTGATTCATATCCTCAGTTTCCTGAATCCTAATCCCCCACAATTTTGAGGCATACAAAGCTTATCACATGCTTTCATGTAGATTTCTATCTTCATTATGCCTCCACTAGAAATCCCTTTGTATTCTATCAATCTCCTTGCACCAATTTTTAGGCATACGAAAGCATGGCATTTGGAAAATCGAGATGGATTGGAGAGTTTGTTTTATAAGGGTAGTCCTCCTTGCTCGAGAAAGAGATTTGCACATCCATCCTTTTAACTCTAGATTTCATCCGATTAATAATATCATTGAAGTTGTATTTTTTGCTCTTCATCAAGTAAACCGGAGCACCTAGATATTTATCATTTAATCCCACCTTTCCAATGTGTAGCATTATCTGGATCATTTTTTTGATGCCGATGATGAGTATTCTTGATAAACTGATTTTTGAAAATTAATTTCTTGTCCAGACATGATAGCAAACTTTTGAAGAATTGCATTGAGTTTAAGAATTTCATCCACATTGGCTTTGATTGATTCTAGTAATATTTGCACTTCTGTTTTTAGCAGAAGTTTTATGATTAAAACAGGAATTGCCTTAAGATATATATCAACAGTCGGGTTCTAGATGGATACTGTCGTGTCCCAAATCCGAGATATGAGAGTCTCGAGGATTCCGACGAATCGACCTTCGGACCCACCTCGTGGATACGGATTACAACCATAACATCAACCCTTACCTGATTGAATCAGAGTCTCAACAAAATAATAATAAGTGGAAGTTTAAAATTAAAACCACTGTCCAACCAAAAATGTCGAGCAATGAATCCACAAGTAATGTAAATAAAATCAATAAGATTTCTATTACAAATTCACCCTCCAAGGGGTCAAACCAAAGAAAAGTGAAATAAAATAAAGTCAGTAATCAGCCTTATAGCAAGCATCTCAAAAGAAACGTCTCAACGCAAAGTCACCTTCTCAGCTAGTCCAGATCAGACAAGATGACCTGTAGAGATAAGGATCAGTCGAAGCCTAGTAGAGAAATCCTACGAGTCTACAATACTTACTTTTATGCATATAAATCAACACAGTTCATTTCATGCATTCCATTCAGCACATAATATCACAGTCATATATGTATTATCATGTCATCATACTATATATATCATATACTAGTATGAGCATAATAGTTGTCATGCAACATCATAGTTCACATGGAAACCACACAACATATCCAATCATAACATAATTAGTTCATAATCCCCATAGTCCCACTCTGTTAAGATTAATCCACATAATCCCATCATGTTCAAGTAGATTCTACCATGTTCCAAACAACAATCACACAATGTACACATGGTCCCACCATGTTACACAACAATAAGATCACAACAACACACAGTCTAACTGTGTTTCACAACAAGCACCACATAGTCCCACCATGTTATGGTCAATTAACCAGATGAACACACATAACATATCTAACACATAATCATTTCTTTAGGGACTGGTAGACCACCCAAAAAAAGATAAAGAACCACAATATCTAGGGGATGGTAGACCACCCATAAAAAAGAAAAAGAACCACCATATCTAGGGGCCGGTAGACCACCCAAAAAAGAAAAAAAAGGAACCATCATATCTAGGGGCTGGTAGACCACTCAAAAAGAACCCCCATATCTAGGGGCTGGTAGACCACCCAAACAGAACCACCATATCTAGGGGTAGTAGAACACCCGAAAAAGAAGAAAAGAAAGGACCACTATATATTGGGGCTGGTAGAACACCCAAAAAGGAAAAAAAAAAAAAGGATCACCATATCTAGGGGTTGGTAGACCATCCAAAAAGAACCACCATATTTAGGGGCTGGTAGACCACCAAAAAAAGAAAAGAACCACCATATCTAGGGTTTGGTAGACCACCCAAAAAGAAAAAAAAAGGACCACCATATCTAGGGGCTGGTAGACCAACCAAAAAAGAAAAAGAACCACCATGTCTAGGGGCTGGTTGTAATTGTAACGACCCGGAACGGGAATTCCCTATTTCATAGGTTTTCCAGTCCAAGCGTAACCTTCACCTCGTATTTTTATGAGAGTGGCAACCCAATTTAATCATAAGAGGAAGTGCTGAGCAGTTCTAGTAAGATATAAGTAACTAAAATGTATAGAGTAAAAATCTATAATGTTTAGGTGTAAAATTCTAGTTTTTGACTAATGTCACGTACATCTAGCAGAGTGCGCAACCCAATCTGTGTCGGCTCCCTTAGTTCGCTTCTAGCTTCACAGATCTGAAAAGAAATAATATAAACAACACGAGTAAACCTAAATTAATATGCATTCACTCACGTTCTCCTATTCTGGGCCGTATGTGATAGTGAACAACAGTAATATTCATATATGTGCAAGTGATGAACAGTTGTGGCATTAAATATAGATAAAGCAGTAAAGAACACTCCCATCCTTACTGGGGTATTCCTAGAAGTCAAACTAATCTATACTAAATTAATCTAGACTACATTAAGCTATACTAAATTAAGTTCTAAGGTTAATCTAAATTAGAATGCATTCTAATCCAAGTTAGAGTGTACGTTAATTCCCATAAATTAACACTAACCGAGATTAGATTAAATACTAATTTAAA
>JAUPMG010000011.1:840865-868223 GCA_031762675.1 Pachysandra terminalis
CGATTCAGTTTGGATCATCCGGTCTGACTCGTCGATTCAGTGACGGATCGGTTGAATCGTCCGATCCGGACCAGGATCGGCCCGAGTCACTGGTTTTTCAAAATTTTTTTGGATCGGCTAGGGATCGTGGCTCGTCCCTGGCCGATCCCGAGTTGGACCGGCCGATCCAGACCGGGATCGGCCTATCCTTTACAATATGGTTCCAGTCATCATCTGTATCGGTTGCTGAATTTCTCTCCGGCGATTCTGGTTGACCCAAACTCTTAAAACAGAGTTCATAAAGCCAGATCCGTTTGCTGCAAATTTTCTCCGGCAACTTCAATTTGGCAATTGCTCGCCTCACCTCTGGCTGCAAATCCTTTCCCGCTGCAACATTTCTTTTCCTGCTGTTGTGTTGCTGCGCAAAACCTCTGTGCACAGCCTTCTTCTCCGGCTGTCACGACCTCAGATACAATCACCGCAACCTCTATGCGCAGCCTTCTTCTCCAACTGCTGCGCAAATCTCTGTGGTTGTGACCTGTTCTTCTAAAAGAGGCCCTTTCAAAGAAAGTTCAAAGGGGCCCTTTCACAGAGGCCCATTTTATTGCCAATAGGCAATTCGGTCCGAAGAGGTCCATATTGTTCTCTCTCCTCTGCCAAGATGCTATTCAGCCCATCAAGGCCCTTACCCATTGTGCTACCCTTTCTTTTGACCCGTCGAGGTCTGGCCCAAAGAGGCCCATTACATGGCCAAGAGGCTATTCAGCCCATCAAGGCCCATTCCCATTGTGGTAACCCTTTCTTTTGACCCATCGAGGTCTGGTCCATTGAGGCCCGTATTGTTCTCTCTCTTCTTCAACAACTCTCGACACCACTACTCTCGGCACCACCCTCTCGACTTCACAAGCATCGCTACGAGCTTCTTCGTTCCAAACTTGTCCTCCCTAGACCGTCGAGTTTGCGGAGGAGTGTTAGGCACCCTCAAGCATCCTCTCTTCTACTACTTCTACCACCGGCGACCACTACATCTTGCCTCTGCACCATCGCCGCTAGTGCTACTATCACCAGCCGTTGCTGTCGCCGTTGCAAACATCTTCGTCCTCATCAACTTGAGGGGGAGTATTTGAGTCTTAGACATTGAGTAAAGACCAATTTCAACACGTTACATGCAAGTTGGGTGTTCTTGATCATCACACTCCAACTTGAGGGGGAGTGTTAGACAAAATGTAGTGGCTTCCTTATTTTAGGGTTCCTAGTTTGTAGGCTTCCTTGTTTTAAGCTATTAGAGATAATGTTAGATAATGTTAAGTGTCCCACCTCCTTATTTTCAGCCTCCATGTTTTCAGCTTGTTACAAGGATTGTGTTTGCTTGTAATGCTATTTATGCCTCCTCATTGGAGATGAATAATACAACTCAACACAACTTATTTCCTAATCTTCAACAGAGGCCAATACTGATTTTCTGAAATGTTCCTATTATTAGCTTTTATAGCGCTTCCAAATTTATACGTCAATCTCTTTAACTTACCCCTTTTTATTCATATTTTGTAAACGAAATATATTAGTTCTGCTTTTCATTGCATTTACTAACCTTAGCTGATGTAGTGGCCTAGTATGTGCCATGTCATCACTATGTGGACATCTAGGTATCTGACGAAGTCTTTGGTAAAATTAATGTGACTTGGGAAAGATCCTAGCTAGTTGAAGCTTCATTTAGTACTTTATCTTGGAACTTCTAGTTTTACTTGTGCATAATAATAGTGTTCAATGAGTTTTAATTTATTTCTCTTTAAAAGCATATTTTTACTATTTTGTAAGTCCTGGTAGTTGTTGGTATTTGGTAATATTGTTAAAGAGAAATTCATATGGGAAGGGATAAAAAAAAGAGTAAGATGTTTGCAGGAGCATGCTTTAGATAGTTCTTAATTTTGATTAAAGGAATTCTGAAAGTATAGAGTTGTTCTCTTATTTCTCTCATCATATATCTTGTTTGTATTCAATTTTTCCCTTCCAATTGCCTCTTCCCTTCCTCATCATTTGGTAGCAAAGGTTGAGTGAAGCTCCTGGGCTGAGTTCTCTCTACTGTCCTTTCATGGCAACAAGAAGAGGTAGGGGAAGACATGGCAATCCCATGATGGATGATTTATGTTATGATGAATTTCAAGCACTTTAGAGATAAGCCGAGCAACTAATTGTGCTGCTGGAATGCCAAGAAGCTTGCGATGATCATGGAAAAAGTCATAAGTACTTGAGTGACTAGTCAATATTAACCCCCATATGACAATTGGCCTTTACAAGAGAAACCATTGGTGGAAAATGAAGTCAAGGCTAAATGAGAAATTCTTCCTGGTTGATTTTGCTCATGTTACTTTTGTTTAATTTAACAATTTTAAGACACATAGGTAAGAATGAAGTCAAGGGTAGACAACAAATTCTTACTTGTTCCTTCCAAAAAAAAGAAAACAAATTCTTACTTGTTGATCTCGCTCGGTTTACCTTTTTTCAATTTAACAACCTCAAGAGGCAAGGAATTTAATCGATTACACCGAGGAGTTATACAAGCTCATGGGCCCAATTACATACAAAAGATCAAGGAGCAAGTAGTTCCACAAGTAGGTGGATTGTTTATGACAATTTGTATTGAAGTGGAAATGAAATTTTTTTGGAGAGGCATGATACCTGCCAACTAGCTTAAAGTTTGAGTCTAAGCTTGCTCATAGTAGTAGAGAAAAATTCGTTGATAATCATAGTCTCCATCCATCTTCAAATGGCAAGTCTTCTTCGTGGAGGATGAAGAACTTATCAAAATCAGCCCCAACAATTTGCCTTGAGTCAACATGTGTTGAAAGCCAAACCATGCATACCAATCGCCCATTATGTTTCAAATGTGGTCAAGTTGGTCATCATGAAAATGAATGGCTAAAAACACTAATTTGTCAAAGAAAACTTAATGGTTGTATCCCTGTAGATCGAATGTTACAAGGGGCTAGAGTTTTTCTTGTTTCACGTTGCAACTGTTGTGTTTCTTGTCATATGGAATTTCTCTGGCATTTATTTATTGATAGTGACTTGGGTCTTCAAGTTTGGACACATTTTTGTAGGATTTTTGGGGTTCCTTTATTGCCTCATCAATCTGTCTATGCTCGTATTATGTTATGGCTTTCTAGTGCAAGATTGAAAGCTCAAACTAGGTCGCTTGCTGGGTTGTTTTACCTTTTTTTTCCTTCTTTGGGAATTATGGATTGGCCGGAATAAAGCTCGTTTTGAGGATATCAAATCAAGTGCTGCAGTTGTTATTTCTAAAGTCCTGAAGTGGTTGTTTGACGTAAAATCTCTTATTATGCCTAAGAAAAATGTATCATTTTCTGATAAATTATTGTTGGATATTTTGGGGATTGATGTTTCTTCTATTCCAATTTCGTGTCAGATTTTGGTTAAATGGTTAAAACTGGAATCTGATTTTAAGCTTAACACTGATGTTGCTTCATCGGATAATCCTGGCCCTAGTGGTGGTGGTGGTATTGTATGGGATGCTCATGGTTCGATTGTGGTTGCATTCTCTTCTTTCTATGATGTTCTTTCTAATAATTTGGTTGAATCTTGGGCTTTACTGGATGGTTTAAAGCTCTCGTTAATGAATTTAAAGCCTTTAATCATTAAGGTTGATTCTTAGATCATTGCGGACTGGTTGGCTAAAGGAAAGATGCCTCCTAGGATTCTTACTTCTAAATGGATTGAGATTTGTAAAAAACTTTATGAGCTTAATCCTATGATCTATCATGTGTTTAGAGAAGGAAATGCGATTGTGGATGCACTTACCAAGCTTGCTTGTTCAGTTCATACAAATCAGATATTTTGTTCATTGCATCGTCTTCCCTTGGATATTTGCTACCTTATCAATTGTGATAATGTTGGTTTGGGTAGTTTTAGAGGATAATTCTCATGTTGTCTTTAGGTTATTTATTTGGTCATCTTTTATTAGTTGGTGAACATTACTTTGGGGTTTCGTTTTATGTCCCCCAATTTGTATAGTTTTTTAACTAATTTCTAATATACATGTTGGGGTCTATGCCCAACCCCCTCCCACTGTTGGAGTGCCTCTATGGCTATTCCTGCTTAGAGGGTCTTTCCTAACGCAAAACAAATGTAAAAGAAAACCTTATTTATTAAATCACACTTTTTTTTTTCAAAAAAAACTTCTTCCTACCTAGGATGCAACTTGGGACAGACTTGACTAGGTTAAGGAAAACATATGCCCGAATTGAAAGATTGAATTGTCAATCTGCAACCTCAGGTGCAGAGCGTCTTCTTGAGTCACTTGACTTGACTTGGGTTGACTCTGTTGCGTCTCCTCATGGCTTGGATTACAATACCAAATATTTTCTTTTTGGTGGGCTAAAAACAAATCAAGGGAACATTGTGCGAATTAAACTTATTTCTTGCATTTACAAACTACTACCGCTAAACCCAAATATTTTTTTCTAATACTTTTAGTTTTTCATTAGATATATTTACATATATTTATCCACAATATTCCATCATTAGTCTCAGGCAAGGTTTACTATGTCGATGTCGCCTGGCATGTTGCTAGGTGGCTTCGGCGACATGGTGTAAAAAAGGGGAATTGTAGGGAAACCATGGGTTTTTGATGGATTTTTGGCCCCAAAATTTAAATATGTCGAATTAAGGCCTAAATGCATCCAAATATATAAAAAAAATGCAAAAACAAAATGCCTACACATTAAAAGTCATTACTTGAGGGGGGTTAACTTACACGCTGTCGGGTCTGTAAGCTTTAAAAAAGATGCTATATGTAATTAATTCAAACTGAAAGTTAATGTAATTCAAACTAAAAGATACATAAAAATAGGAATCAAGTGTCATATGTAATTCAAACTAAAAGACCGTAAGTCAAACTAAAAGATAACTCAATAATAAGTTGGAGATGCCATAAATGATCAAACAGAACGTGAATGTGTAAGTCAAACAAAAAAATAAAATAAAAGTAGAAATCAAATAATATGTCTGCTCCACTCATATCCAAAGCGAATGGCGGGCAAGCTCATCAGCATCATCTCCGTCTCTGCGCTGCCCCCCACCATAATATATCTGCTCCATGTAGTTGCAATGCTGGGCCCAAGACATCATCCGATGATACCACTCTGTGTACTGGGAGACATATCTCTGGTAATCCTCAGGAGTCATATGCACCAATACTCCTATAGGAGGGGCATTGGGGGTAATAGGTCGTCTCGGTAGTGACTGTGACAACACTTGTAACAACAGGAGGGCATCCATACGAATCATCCCCATTTCCAACAACAGTAGGGTATGGGGTATCTGGAAATATACCAAGCCCTCCTCTAACATAAGGCACGGTGTCATAGCCTCCATATCCATAAGATCCAGACTCCCCTGGCTCTGATAAGATGGTGCTGGGTGGTGTCCCTCATACCCTCCATATCTGTCATAGCCTCCATATCCGCCATATGATGCCGATGAGGAAGATCCCTCCTGTCCACACCCCACATCCAAGCCTCCAAAGCTATGAGAGATGGATGCTTCATCCTGTGTTCCCAAATGTTTCTTCCCCTTACTCCCCTTACCCCAGTGCTCTAATTAAGAAGGAAGGCTGGTTGGCTCTACCACGTGGAGGTGGTGCACCATGATCTGTATCCTGAGTGTCGTAATCAAAGCTCCCCTCTCCTGTGAAAGGAGACATCCCTATCTGAACACCACTACCACCTCCTCCCCCGCTCGTGCCACCGTCGTCACCATCATCATCATCATCCTCCTCTCCACCATCATCACCAGCAGTACCCTGACCCCAACCACCAGCAGTACCCTGACTCCTACCTCCACCGCCACCCCCATCCCCACCACCACCACCACCACCAGAACATGTGGGTGACGGGGTGATGCGCATGGCCCTATCTAATTAGTCTCCCCTAATCTCTCCCACCTTTGTCTCCATAACCCGATCCACATTAATCCTCATTTTTGCAGTAGCTCTGGCTATCTCTTCATTAAGGCGCCCATCGGCCTGGTTCAACTCAGAAGTCCTAACCCAGTCATAAAGTGGGTCATCATCATCAGTCGTCTCTACTAGCAAGTCAATCGGGTCAATCGGTAATGCGCCCCCACTCTCATTCTCTCACTTTCATCCTCAAACGCATGTTGTAGTGGCAGAAAACCAATTTCTGTAGCTTCTTATATGCCAATCTGTTGCGTTGTTTCGTATGAATGAGGACAAAAGTGCTCCAATTCCTCTCACAAGCTAAGGACGAGGCAGTTTGGGTCAAGATCTGGAGAGCTAAAGATCGAAGTGTAGGGGCACTGATCCTGTACATAAGCCATCACTCACCTGTTCATTAAATTTAGAAATTAGAAGTCTATCTAATTAAAAAGATTGCATGTAATTTAACTAGAAACTTAACTAAAACTTACATGGCATCATCTTCTTCCTAGCAGCAATGGCGGCTTCTGATCTGAATGACCCAATATAATCTCTATACATAAGCAACTAAAACATACAATACAACACTAATTAGAAATTAGAACCACACTTGAGCTGATAACTAAAATAACAAACTTCAAGTGTCTACAAAAAAGCCTCATTGCCAAATAACCTTTTCGTTTTAGACTTGGGGTCCAGCTTTGCGTACACATCATGTACGACCTGCAATAGTTCCGCATTCGTTCCAAGTCTATGGCTGGATTGATATTTAGGGTTCAACGAGTATGTTGTTGAATAAGAGAACTATAGTCAATTATTCACGATTTATCTATTAAAAAAACATCAAACACAAGAAACAAAGCACTTACCAGCCTTATGAAAAGGGTGCTCAAGTGTCTTGTACCAGCGATTATCAATGATTTTGTGGACCCATTTGTATGGCCTTGGGCAAACGGCTCTGATTTGCTCCTTCATAAGCTGCATCAACTCATATTCGGATCCCATAGTAAGATAGACATCTGTATCCACACTCCGTAAGACTTGATATATGGGCTCCAAGAGATTGACCAAGTCACGGACCTTGCCCCAAAAATTTCCTTCAAGAAGAATCTTCTAAACTCTTATGCCCACAACGATTTTTCTCTCACGACAAGCACCCCAATCAGAACTGGTAAAAAGAGTCCTCAATCCCGACTTGTGACGAAGGATGCTCTCCAAGGCTATGTAGTTGGTTGCAAATCGAGTAATGCCCGGTCTTATTATGTCCCCTTGACATGCTTCTCTCATCTTTGCCAGTACAAACGCGTAGTGGGATATAAAGTTTGTGACGGTATGTGCATCCTTGAGTACACTAAGAAATGTCGGTCTAACAGCAACGGCCTCTAACATCAAGTTGATGCAATGTGTTGCACATGATGTCCAATATAAGGTGTAGTCATTGTTCTCCATAAGTGTCTGCCCTGCCTTTACAAAGGCACTGCTGTTATCCGTCACAATCTGTACCACATTTTTCGGCCCAACCTCGTTGATGACTTCAATTAACAAACCCGTGATGTAATTTGCATCATTTATCTTGTCAGATGCATCTACAGACTTCAAGAATACGGCTCGTCCTCGACAATATACCATGAAATTTATGATGGATAGCTTTGTGGGGCCTGTCCACCCATCACACATAACAGTGACGCCATACTCCTCCCAATGAGGCCTCAATGTATCAATGTACTCTCAAATCTCTACCTCCTTCTGGTCTTTCCCCAAAATCTCTCATAGGGTGGGGGGTAACCCTCCTCTCCCAGACTGCTATATGACGTCAACCATATTCTTGAAGTGTGGTGAGTCAGTTACATTTGCTGGGATGTGATTGGAGATAAAGAATTTTGAAATAAACTTACCCATCTTTTCTTTTATATTTCATCTACTTCAAATTTCCTTAAGGCTATTCTTCCTTGAATTAGATGACTTATACAGAGATGGGTCTATAAGTGGAGCAGGTATCTTACTCTTAACACTCATACTTCGCTCGAATGGCGGTGCTAAACATGGTCTAGATGCAACACCCTCTCCTGGCCCAGATGGCCCAGCCCCTGACGTCTTAGACCCCGATGTCCCAGCCCCGGATGGCACAGCCCTTGACGGTCTAGCCCCATAAGCCCTCTGTCTCTGCTCCTCTTCCCTCTCATACTGAAGCTACATGGATGCCCGGTATGTAGCACGAAATTGTAATCTCTCATGCTCACTAGTGACATCAGCTAGATAGGGAGTGTCGTCATCGTCCCAATTACCATCATCATCATCATCATCGTCATCCACTAGTAGACTGGGTGGTTGCTTCAATTTTTTTTCTGGTACTCTCCTTTTGTTCCTTCTGATCTTTCCATAACCCCCATTCGACAAATGATCTGCCATCAGTTTCTTCACCTCAGGAGGCACCTTTGGACAAGTAGTTACATTCTTGTAACCATGTGCCAACTGTTGTTTCAACCTCGAAACCCCACCACTCTTCATTAGATGCCCACATAGTTGCATTGGGATTTGTTTTTATCTTTCCCGTACATGGTCTCATGTTGCCATCCTATCTCTAACCTCCTCCTAATCGATGCCATCTCAGATGAACCTATAGCAAATAACAACATAGGAAAGTCATAAGAACTCAAGACTTTCAACAATCCAATTTTTTTATGTTCTATTATTTTTCCTATATATTTTTGTTTTTTTAATCATTTTTATATATATTTTTTAATATTAATTACACTAATTAAATAATTTCAAAAATTAATTATAGTAAATTTCAACTCGTAAACTATTAAGTTTTAGTAATATGGTTTTCTACTATTTTTCCTATATATTTTTTAATTTTTTAAAATATTTAAATTATAATATTTTTTTATTAATTAAATAATTGCTAAATATTAAATCAGAATTTATTTTTATAATTTACATTATCAAAATTTATTACATAAATATAAGCCCTTATGTCATTTTTTTTATTCCTATATATATATTATGTAATTTTCGGCAAAAATAATAAAATAAAAACATTTATTTTGAAAAACAAGTGACGACACCCGTCTGTAGATCGGGTGTCATTACTAAACATATAATTAGTATACATGATTTCATGAACTGATTTACTCTAAATCTGAAAAAATTTAGTTGCAAACGGCGTAGTCGTAGATCGGTGTTCGATTTGTGTTTTCGTACACAAATCCGTTGAAATCCCACTTGTTTTGGGGAGAAGTCAGAAAAAAAAAAATAGGAAGAGGGAGAGAAGTTTTGAGAGAGATGAAGGTTTGAGGGGAAATCTACTTGATTTGGGGCAGATTTCCCCTTTAAACCACGACATGTCGCGCATGTCTAGCGACACGCGAGATGTCCTGGTTTTTCCAAGCACATGTCCTGGTTTCGGCGACATGTCTCTGAAACCATGAAATGTTTATTTCTTACAGTCATGTTCCTCGACACGAGTGACATGTCGGGCGACATAGGAGACATGTCGCCGAGACCAGGGTAAAGCGATTTGTACCTTGGTTTCGTGTTGCCCACCTCGGAAATGGCGACATTGCAAACGCTGGTCTCGGGTTGCCGTGGCATCGTCACATACCTGTCCTGATTTTTGAGTTGGTTGTAAATCCCATTACAATTGTACTAGTCACTCTAAATCCATCCTGACCTAAATGTTGGGTTGGGTCAGTTGGGACTGGATTAATGAAGAATTTGACGGCACTTTAGTACGCAAAGTCGTGAAAGAGCTTAAAGAGTGTGAGAATCTATAGATGCTTATATAGTATCATACACTTGGAAATGGCGACATTGCAAACGCTGGTCTCAGGTTGCCGTGGCATCGTCACATGCCTGTCCTGACTTTGAGTTGGTTGTAAATCCCATTACAATGGTACACTCTAAATCCAACCTGACCTAAATTTTGGGTTGGGTCAGTTGGGACTGGATTAATGAAGAATTTGAGGGCATTTTAGTATGCAAAGTCGTGAAAGAGCTTAAAGAACGAGTGTGAGAGAATCTATAGATACTTATATAGTATCATACACTTGAAGCTGCACAAGAATGCAGATGAGTACACACTTGTCAGAGCAAGAGCATACAAGAAACCTTTCAATTATTTGCTAGGAGTGTGGACACATTAGCACTAGTCCATCTCAAACATCCCAGCCAAAATTAACTTGTAACTATGATTTTATGTTTCCAACTTTCTGATCTATTAAATTGGTGTTGATCTGGTAGGTTGACTTTGGCTATTTTTTTGGTTATCATGTCATTCTAATGTTAAGTTCGAACTCTCCAGCAAGTGCGCCTAGTGTCATTCTTGGTTATCTAATTATCTATGGCTTTTGGATTGAAATCACATAGCTAAAAGCTCTTAAAATTCTTTGTCCATTTTTTAAATATATAAATCATTCCTAGTATCTCAAGTGAACTTTGGACAATGGAATCCTCTTTTACATACATTTCTGAATGTGGTAACTTAGGCTATGACTAATACATACACAGGTTGAAGATGCAGAAACGATAGTTGAACTGACTGAAGAAATGGATTCTATAGATTCTGGGCTTCTTGAAGAAGCTGTGAGTATCATCAGGACTTTGAACAAGGCATTAGATCGGTTTGAGTTGACTCAGCTACTTTCTGGGCCCTATGACAAAGAAGGTGCTGTTATTTCTATCACAGCTGGTGCTGGTGGAACTGATGCACAGGTAAAACATCTCTTTCAAACTACCAAGTGCTAATGCCTTCAAGCTTGTCTTCCTTTTTCTCCTAGAGGTGGAAAATCTTTCCTTCTACAGTCTTATGCTGCACTTGGTGCACATAAAAGGGGTCACGATCCACCCCTCATATAAAAAATACCTAGGTACAAAATCAATTCAATTGCATAAGGATCTGATATATGAACCTTTTACCTGGATTATAGGCCATATTTTCTTATACTCTTCAAATTGCTCAGTAGAGTGAATGTTGGATTGGTTAGTCAAGTGTCACTATATTTTGTATATAATACTAATATCTTTTTCCCATTAATTACGCATTAACATTTTAGGACTCAAATTAAAGCTTAGATTTTATTGTACAAAGGTTTAGACAATGTTTTGCGCCTACAATTTGTATACGCAGTACCTGCATATGCAATATATTTTAATTTTATGCCTAGTTGGTAAAATTCCACTCCCTTTTGCACATTTTCTGTTCTATAAGGCCTCATTTGGCTCTCGTTTTGGGAATGCATTCCAGGACTTGGAATGAGTTCTAGTCGGTGGAATGAGTTCTCACAGATAAATGGTCGTTTGGTTAGCAAAGGCAGAATGAGTTTTCACAAAATGAGATGAGAAAATACCCTTCATCACAGAATCACCACCAACCCTGATTTTAGATTGTAGGAATGAGTTTTGAGTTTTTGCAGTGGCAAACTTATAAACAAAGTGAACAGTGGGAAACTTGTAAACACACTTTTTCTATTACAAATTATTTTGGAGTGTTATTATCGTATTTAAAAGGATATAACTGTGCAAAGATTATGTGTGGATATGGGATTTTTAGAGCTGACAATAGGTTAGGTACTGGTGGATTATAAACGGATTTTAACTTAAACGAGTTGGAAGTTCAACCGTTTACTAACAGGTTGGGAAATCATCGAACCGAACCCAGCCCGTCAATAAATGGTTGAACTCGCCTAACCCGTAAATTAATTAATTAATTTTTAAAATTATATCTTTAAATTAAGATAAATGCAACCTCATTTAATATATTAAATTCTAATAAATATTATAAAAATTTAATAAACATGATTTATTTTCAAAAAAAGAAAAATAGGTATTTTTAACTTGTGTATAGGTTTTAAAATACCTATAAAGAATAAAATAATTATAAAATATATTGATAAACTTATAAAAGACCACTTAAACGGGTATCCCACGGGTTGGAGGGTTGTGTTTGAGTTGACCCGTTTTCAGGCGGGTTGGTAAAACCTAAACCCAAACCAACCCAATTAATAAACGGGTCAACTCGAACCCATTTAATTGGGTTGGGTTTGGGCGGGTTGGTTCAGAAATTGCCAGCTCTAGGGATTTTATGACAATAATTATAATTGAAAGAAAAAACAATTGGTCAGAACTCATTTTAATACATGTTAATCAAACATCTATATTAAGTCAAAACTCATTTTGTTGCATGCTAATCGAACCCGACTGAGAAGCCTTCAAAACTAGTTCCTAGAATGGATTTTGTGAACTGGTTCCTGGAATGAGTTCCTGATCTAGAATGACCGCTAAATGAGGCCTAAATATTCTTTTTATATGTATGGTTTTGTGGAAATCCTTTCCTTTTTGTGGGAAATTTTACTCCTGTGATAATTATTTTTTTAAGGAACTTCCACTTTGTAGGGAAGAATTGAGGCAACCATTTTAATTTTTGTTGAAACTGCAGGAAAAAGAGAGACGATTACACTAAGAATTCAACAACACACTAAAAAACAACGCAAGGTTAAAAAATAAAACTGCGGCATATATGATGTACTTATATTCAGAAAAACATCCATGCATTATTGTTGGTGTCTATATGCGATTTAATCCATAACAAATAGTACCAACAGGAAACTTCTACAAAAATTGAAGATTGCACCCCCTGAGCCGTTACACCATAAATACATGATTGCTAGACAAGTATGGCATTAACATAGCTGCTTCATGTGATTACAATATTGCACCCACCTATGCCTATGATGTGACGATACTATATAACATCACAAAT
Source organism: Pachysandra terminalis (assembly GCA_031762675.1). Classification (NCBI taxonomy): domain Eukaryota; kingdom Viridiplantae; phylum Streptophyta; class Magnoliopsida; order Buxales; family Buxaceae; genus Pachysandra; species Pachysandra terminalis. The sequence goes on from JAUPMG010000011.1 coordinate 853,561, forward strand.
TTGTTACTGGTATTCATCCTTATCAAAGTTCACCAATATGCCATTAATGGAGCTTGTGGATAGCAATCTATCATCGTTACTGTTACCGACATTGTGTACAGATTATCTATTTCCATGTCCATATCCATACGATAACTCTTTTCTTGGAGCATATGGTTATCTTAATATATGTGTCAATATGCACGAGGATATTCAAACTGATCACTTAGTAGCAGAGTCTAGAGTAAAGAATATAGGGTTCTAGTGAGCAATAGAAGAAAAGAGAAAACCTTTTCTAGTTAAAAATTTAATTACAAATTGGACTAACCCTATATGTAAATAACTATATTTTTTTGAATGTTCTCTTGATTTGTGGATAACAATTGGTAATTTTCATGCATATTCATTATTGAAACTGTTTCTTCAACTTTTTTAATAGAATAATCAGATTTTATATTTGAAAAGCCTTTACTATAAATTTCTTTAAATACGATCTGTTGGAATCTTCCAATTTTTTACTGTTTTCTCTATATATACATAATTAATCTCTTCACTATTTTTTACAGAAACAAACTTTAAAAGACTACTACTACTATTATTATTACTACTAGATGTAGAAGCTTGAGAAGCAGTTAAGAATTTCAGAAGCCTCTACATTGTGGAAAATAATAGCATTACTATTAAAGTTGATCTTACAGCTTGTCAATAAGGATGAACTACTCAAAAGTCCAAAACGCCCTCCCGGCTTCAAACAGACAGAGTAATACCCATATATAGTCCCGGATGTCTGGTGAAATGCTACTGAGAGAAACCTGGTGAGACATGGACATCATATGTGGAAGCTTATTTGGAAAATCCCACTTCTTCACATGTACTTGCAGTTAACCTCAGGTCACATGCCAAGTTTCAGCCTCAAAGACATGGCATGTGGCAGAAAGGGCTCTCCTAAAACTAAAGTCTTCCTCCTCCTGAACTTAAGAAGAAAAATTCGATGATCACTGTTACATGTGATAAAACTTATTACACGATGATCACTGTTACATGTGATAAAACTTATTACACATTATTAATGGGGCTTTTTTTGCGTGGCCTATAAAACTTATCTCACCAGGCAACAAAACCTGCTGAAGCAGACCAAAAGACTTTTCATCTATATGTGTATGTGCGCATGCACGTGTATTTGTGTGTGCTTATCCTGCATCTTGTAAAATTATCAAATAATATTAAAAGTGCTAATTATGTTATAAATCACACAATAGACTGTAGATCACGTAATGGTACGTTTAGAAGAAAAAAATGGCACATCTGCAAATGTCCAACAATCCAACATGTGTGCACGTATCATGCCAACATAGGTACCACATGCTACCATCTACCATCTATAAGGAGAACTCACAATGATTAAAATTAGTCAATCCGGTTTATCTTTCGCCAGCATGATCTGCTCATCATTCTGGGCCTTACCCCTCTATCCATTCTGTATAGATGTTCCTTATGGTCTACCAAACACTCTCCCTTAGAATTTCATTTGCTAATATTGAATATAGATCATTTTATGCACATTCTTTTCTTTCCAATATATACAGATTCTGTTTATCCTTGCTTATGAGTAATACTGTTGGCATTATTTCCAGTGCAGGATTGGGCTGACATGCTTCTCAGAATGTACGTGAGATGGGGAGAAAAGCAGCGTTACAAAACAAGAGTGGTTGAGAAATCCATGGGAGAGGAAGCTGGAATCAAGTCAGCCACAATTGAACTCGAAGGCCGTTATGCTTATGGATACTTGTCGGGAGAGAAAGGAACACACCGTATTGTTCGGCAGTCTCCGTTCAATGCCAAAGGTCTTCGCCAGGTAAACTTTTTTTTTTTTTTTCTTGTTTGCTATTTTTGTTTTTCAAGAAACCAAAACTCTGATGTCAAGAATCTAATAGACCATAATATGGTCAATACGACTGTTCTATCATGGCCTAAAGACCCTTTATCAAGTGAAGGTTTTCTTATCTAGGAAAGTTCTATGGGAAGGTTGGACATAATTCAGTTATTCTATCCTTCGGACTAGTTGCATTTTATTTCTGAAACTTGGTTAAACAAGATCATATCATATTGGAATCATTGTGTACTAATGATCATCTGATTGGATCTATTTCGCTATGGGAAATCTGCTAGGACGAATGTATCAGGCTACATGAGATGGAAATTTCTTTTTATCTAAGGTAAGAGAATTCATTTTAGTTGGCTGCCTGAGGGGGAGAAGCAACAACTGTTGTGCATAGGTGAACCTGGTTGGAAAATTATGTTGGCCTTCATGGATGTTTGGACTTTTGGAGGCTGACAAGTATCTTGTTCATATATGACTAATTTAGGATGTCCATGCAACATGATAATTCAACATGTGATAATGTTAAGAGCGTTCAATTATTTATTTATTATTATTTTTTTTTGAGCTCAAGTCAATAACATACAAAATATCCTATATTAATGAAGATGGTGAGGGAACACCTGGTATCCATTAGACTATCACTGGAGACATTTGGAGAGAAGAGAGAACTTTATAAGACTTTTATTAATGGAGTTCCTAGAGCATTAACGTGGTTTGCTTTTGGAGAGAAAGAGTATCAATCAGATAAAAATTGATATGATTAAGAACATGTAAAAAGTGAGTAACTAGTTGGGAGTAAGACCAATGTGTTTCCACTAACAATATACCTACATTAGGAGTCAACTGTGATCCCTTATCTTTTGCATTGTTAATGGATGAATTAACAACTCATTTTCAAAAGGAAATGGTTCAGTTAATATTATTTTCAGATGGTGTTAATGGACCGAGCTTGAGATGGAATAAATGCAAAAGAATAATTGTAGAAGGATATTGTGGAACAAAAAGGCTTCAAAATAAGTTGAATCATCATCAAATTTATGGATAGCAACTTTATTACAAATGGGAATGGGCTTGAAGCACTGTTAAGAATTGAAAACTAGGTTATTTGCCAAATAACCACTTCAAATAACCACTTCTATTACCTTAGATTAATTATCCATAAAGAAATATACCGAGGAAGATATTGCACATAGAATTGGAGCTCGATGTTTTAAGTGGAGAGAAGAAAAGTGTTACTAAAGCCGAAAAGTGGGAAATTTTTTTAGGACTGCTATTTGATTTGCTGTAATGAATGGAGAAGGATGTGTGACAATTACCAAGCAATGTGTTCATAGGAAGACCATGACTGAGATGAGGATGTGTTTAAATGAATGTGTGGAAAGAATTAAGACAAGGTAAGGAAACAATATATTTGAGAGTGTAGGAGTAACTCCGAGAGGAGATAAAATCAAGCCAAGTCAATTGAGATGCTTTAGGCATGTAAAAATTTACAACTATGTAGGCACCTGCAAGAAGATGCAAGTTGAATGATCTAAAATGGCTAGAGCTAACACATAAATTCTTGGATTGAGTAATTCAAAAATGATTTGAAGGCACATAACCTAATGGATTTCTTTTTCCCATTTTAAAAGATTGAGATGGTTTAACAAAATTCAAGTGGGACCCTTACTAGTTTTGATAAGGCATTTATTTTTATTGTTGATCATAATTTTTTTCTTCTTTCAACTTTCAACTAGCTTGTTTGCTATATAATGTATCTACAAAGTTTTAAACATTTGCTTTTTACGGGCATTATACCAAAGATTGAATAATGTTGTTTCCTTGTGTTACAGAAGTTATATAGAGGCTATGAATAGAATGTGCATCTGTTAATTCTCCCTAGGGAAATCAAGCAACTACCAAAATATATTTAGCATGCTCATTGCTTTGATTGCAAGGCTCATATAGAACATTTATTGATAGTTAATAATTTCTTTTCTGACTGAAGATACAGTTTTTACAGATTGGAAGGTGTAACAGGATTTGTGTTGCCGAGCCCAACTAGTTGGGACAATGCATTTTTTGTTGTTGTTGATGATGTTACCCAGTCTCATCACATGGTATTTTGCAGACCAGCTTTTCTGGAGTGGAAGTCATGCCTCTTCTTCCTGAAGAGTCAATGAATGTCGAGATACCAGAGGAAGACCTGGAAATCACTTTCTCAAGAGCAGGTGGACGGGGCGGTCAGAATGTTAACAAGGTTGAATCTGCTGTCCGAATTTTCCACATCCCCACTGGTGTTGCAGTTCGCTGTACAGGTTTGTCCAGAACATTTGATAAGTTGCTTAGCAAGTTCTTTTGTTGAATGGTAAGGATCCACTATGAAACCTGAATTATATCTAACCTGGTGTCTTGAATCAATTAATAGATTGCAGGATTGGAAATAAAAAAAAATACCTGAAGTGTAGAATTTTACTTTATTGAGAAAGTGAGTTTACAATTTCAACAACTTTCTCCATGAGAGATTCGCAATCTTTTGTAATAATTTTGTACTGCATTTGGATTGTGATGTTTGATAAAGTATAGGTGAGGCCTCTGATTAGTCCGTGTCCTTAGATCACTCCATATAGAGAACAGGTCTTCAAGAAAGAACTATGAATAGTTCAAAGATGTTGCTCTAAGACACTCTATGAACATCAATCTAGGATCACCCAAGTCTGGTTCGACCTGGTGCTTGTTCAAGTACTTGATTGAATTTTCCGAATTGTATAAGCACATATCCTGCCCTTCCCGTGAGTTTCTGGGTTTCTGTTGAAATACTTTATTGAGCTATTTTGGGTTATTGAAAAGAAAAGAGAAACTAGATTTACCTTCCACTTCAACTGTTGTTTTAACCAACTGAAGAATCAGTAAATTTTTTCAACATGTTTATATCAGTTTTGAAATTTTATTACTTATCTGGTGAATTGCCTTAGCATCAATTTGGACCATTGTATTGTGTCAATTTATTGCCTAAAAAGACAGTCTGTCTGCTTCTACATTGGATATTTTTTGCAAGAAGTTTTGTATTCAATATTGTGTGACTTTGTGAAATTCCCCCATAGCTCAGAAGAGATAAAAGCTGAAAATCTCTCTTTCTTGCCACATATCTTATTAATGGATTTTCTTTTTTCCATTTTGTCCAATGCAGAAGAGAGATCCCAACTGGCAAACAAGATCAAAGGTCTTAGCCGGTTGAAAGCAAAACTTCTGGTTATCGCCGAGGAGCAACGGGCATCTGAAATTAAGCAAATAAGGGGAGATGCAGTTAAGGCTGAATGGGGACAGCAAATACGCAATTATGTGTTTCACCCATACAAGCTTGTGAAAGATGTGAGGACAGGATTTGAGACATCAGATATTGCTTCTGTCATGGATGGCGAATTGAATCCATTCATCAAAGCTTACCTTAAATACAAACTCAGTAGAACTGTGTTGGCATAATGTCTAATGTGAAGGTTCAAATTTAAGAAAAGGGAGTTTTGCAACTCTGTTCTTAAGCTTTGCAATATTTGATAATATATCCCTTTGTTTTGTACATTGGCATCGATCTCTCTACACCATGATATTGATTATTGCGCATGGTTTATTATGAATGGCATCGTTCGCTCATCAATAAGGTGTCTCAAGGAAAAGGAAGAGATCAAAGAAAGCCATTTGACACCTTGACTGACAAGTCCAATGAAGTAGTAGGGATAAGCATGCCTTGGGAACTAAAAATGCTACAAAGCGCAACACATAAGAATAGGTAAACCATGGCGCAACACATAAGAATAGGTAAACCATGAGATGAAGCGTATCCTTGACAAACGCCTAAGAATGGGAAAACCATTCTATCAAGCATATTTGTGACGACACCAAAGAATGGATAAACTATAAGATGAAAGGTAGCCATAGCAACGTCTAAGAACGGGTAAATTATGTCATAAAGCGTACCTATGACGACACCTAAGAATAGGTAAACCTGAAGGGTACCTATTGGCAACACCTAAGAATAGGCAAGCTATGCTATAAAGTATAGCAACGTCTAAGAACGGGTAAACTATGTCATAAAGCGTACCTATGACGGCACCTAAGAATAGGTAAACCTGAAGGGTACCTATTGGCAACACCTAAGAATGGGCAAGCTATGCTATAAAGTATACCTGTGACTACACCTAAGAATAGGTAAACCACAAGATGAATGATACACATGAAGAGCCTAAGAATGGACAAACAATGCTATAAAGCATACCAATGGTGTCACCTAAGAATGGGTAAATCAGGAGATGAAAGTACTTATGGTGACGCCTAAGAATGGGAAAACCATGCTATAAAGCATACCTATGATGAAATTTAAGAATGGGTAAACTATGAGATGAAGGGTACCTATGGCCTAAGAGGGGCAATAGACTTGCTAATCTTCGGGTGGGACATACCTTGTAACTGTTGTCGTACCCAAGTGGTGGCAAGTTTTAATTTTATGACACGTCTTTTGATTGGTCCACTTAAGAGACAAAGGTAATTATTCGTGATTATCTTTGATGACGTTAACACGCAGCTGACAAAAGCCCGACGGCCATTTAATGCTCATTATTTTCTATGGGACTAAAGGGTGGCAACGGGTCGGGTGACCCGCCTGGCCCGATCAGCCCGGCCCTAAGATTGGGCGGGCTTGGGCAAGGATAAGTGGCCTGTAGGACCGATCCGGGCTCAAATTTAAGGCCCAATTAAACTTTCGGGCCAGGCTCTGGTTCATGCTAGATTAGTTCGGCCTGGCCCGATATTAATTGGATATATATAGTTTTTACTTAGAGCAGACATCAACTTGTGGCTTTGGTTGAGTGGTGACAAGCTCACATTCTCGATGAGGAGACTATGTTTGATTCCTTGCAGTAACAAAAGTGTAAGACTTCGGAAGCTTTTAAGTTTAAAAATAAAAGATTTGAATTTATAGTCAGGCTGAACCGGGCTCGGACTTGATGTATTTCAAATATATCGGGCTCGGGCTTACACCTTTGAGCTCGAAGGTCGGGCCGGGCCAGGCCATCATAAATTATATTATAATAGTGTAAGCCCGGTCCGAGCCCACCCAAGCTCGGTCTGTTGCCACCCCTAACGGACTGCTTATAAATAACAGTGCTTTTGCCCCAAAAAAAAAGGGGATGATGACCTAAGACTGAGGTCACCAGGACGTTGATTTTCCTCTTAAGCGTGCTCTTGAAATTCCAGAAATCAAATCACTAGTCCTCTTTAATTCTCGTTAATTAATAAAAGCTAATGGTGTTCCATCCTTTTCCTGATTCCATTGAACTGTCGAGCAACTGACTTTGGCTCTTGTCGGAGTCGGTCATATTACCCTCGACGACTAACGAAACAAACCCTCTACATTTTAGCAACTCCGCTGGGGAGTATACTTAGTCCTCTATCAACTGGTTCATAGCAAATGAATGACGAAAGCAAATGGAAAGATGAAGGCTGCGACACAAACCTCTGAGTTACCTTCCTTGTATGTTGACGCTAAGGAGAGAGAAGATTGCCTGCCTCTAAGCCCACATGAGTTAGAAGGTGAAGAAGAATTGAAAGATTCATCGAACGATGGGGACGAATAAATAGAAATGATAAGGAATCAGATGATCAAGATCGAGGAGGCTCAACAGAGGATGATGAACCTGTTCCAGACGGTAATAACTCGTGAAAGTTGCCCCCTAATCAACCAATCGTTGAAAAAGGACCCATGGTGCCAACACTAACGACGGTCCACAATACCCCAAGGTACTCCTCTTATGTTGATGTAATGGAAAGCCATGACTTCATCACTCATGACGAGATAACTAGTTTACTACAAGGGAGGCAAAACGAGTTTCACATCGACACAAGCCCCTGTATCTAATGTCAATGTCGATTATGAAGAAGCCATATCGTGAAGGGTATGTTGCTATGCTTCAATACAATAGGTAAATTGAGAGCATGAAAGAGCATCTGAGCAAGTTCACAGGGACAACGGGGCGTATGCCGGTGATGACGAGCTGAAAATGAGGGAGTTCTCAAAGTCGCTCACGAATCGAGTCTATACCTGATATGACAACTTGCCTTTTGAGTCATTTCTTGAATGACATGACATGACAGATTGATTTCTTACACAAAATTTTCACTGTCGATGAACTTTTAGGTGGTGTTTGTCATTGCTTTTATAAGCACTTATTGCATCTTATAGCTTATATAAGTACTTAATAAATTTAAAAACGTGTTTGGTTGGGCTTATAGGTAATTGTATATCCATAAGCAGTAGAGGAAGGCTACCCATAAGGAGAAGTTGTTGAGAGCAACTTCTCCCAAACTCTTATGCGTCAAGCTATTTCACAAATTTAATAATATTTTTAAAATACTTATTTTACCCCTAAGTACTTAAAATAAATTTTATTTTTAAACTTTAACAATATTTTTATAATACCTATTTTATCCCTAAACTTTTATAAACACTTAAATAAATGTTTTTTACCAAACACAATTTGCTTCAAGTAAGTACTTATTGTTGCTGTGGATAAGTGCTCCCATTGAGCCACTTATCTAACAAGTGCTGATCCATAAACACAAGCCTAGCCAAACGCCACCGTAACCACCTTGGATTTTGGGAGAAAAAGACAAAAGTACGAAGACAGCCCGAAAGCATATATCAAGCGGTTCCATGATTGTCGAGAAAGTATCACATAAAAGAGATTGATACAGGTATGCGTCAATGCAATGGTAAAGGAGTACCTATTCCTAGAGAACCTGGAGATTGATACAGTTACTCATTTGTAAGAATCAACGAAGCGCACCGGGCGCACCATAAACCTGAGAGGGGACAAGACCTTAAAAAGTAAAGGAACGTCAGCTCCACAAACAATGATTGTATTAAAGTATTTATTTGGAATTGTTTTGAATTTTAAATTAGGTCCTACCGAGAAGGGTATGTTTATCAAGACCGAACAGTCTATTCGGTTGACCAAGAATGAGAAATCTGGGTTTTTAAAATAGTAACTTATTTTTTTCGACCCAGGTGTTAAAAGCTCACAATAAACATCTCAAAATAATGATTATCTCAATGTATATTTGTACAAATGATCATCTCTTGATCATTGATACAACCATACATTGTACATGTCATTTTCTGCAAAATAGTAACGGGATTGCTTTTTAGATAAGATTTTTCGACATACCTCAATCCAACGAAGACAAATCACAACAGCTCTGATACCAATGAAGGTTGTTGATGATCCGGATCACATATGTCAATGCACACAAATCCGGATTTGTAGTAAAAGATCTTTACCGAATCGAAAACATCTCACGTCGATATATGTGATTACAAGAATTACGCACAGTAATACCCACACTCAAAACTACCAGATCTCTGTATAGAAATCTGAGCAATCCAGATCTCAAAGAGGAAAAAGAGATAATGAGAGAAAAAAGATTCTCTAGGGTTGGAGATAGCCATAAACGTGAAGTGCAATAGGAGGGAGGAAGAGTCTCCTAAAATAGGAGACTCAACTCAACTTTCTCTTAGACTGCTAATTTCATTAAGGGATGGAGTTTAAGTCACACTTGGTCTCACACCAAGCATAGTCGTCCCATCCATTAAGTTAGGACTTGAGTTGGTCCAAATGAATCAGCCAACTAGATTGACCCAACACATAAATCCAACCCATGTCATCGACATGTTCTGCCTTGAATGGTGCCGGAACATATAACAAATACGGAACAAAAAAAAATCTATAGATGATAGTTGATGGTGGGTGTGCAACTTGGGTTGGTTCAATCCATAAACTAACTTTGGTTTGGTTTGGATTAGGTTTGTGGATGTTTGGTTCCATTTTGCTTTTAAATTATAAAACCAAACTAAATCAGCTTGATTTTGGATAGAAGCCTTCGCTAAACTGAACTACAGCCAAAACTCTAGTGTGTAAAGTTTAAAACCGAACCGAACCTATTTATAATACACATATATGTTACTGTGTATTATGTTTGAAAAGAGAAAGGAAGCTTCAAACATGAGATCGTTTAAGATGGGATAGCTGTCGCCACCATGATTCACCTGACCGGCCCGGTTCAGTCTATATCAGCCGGTCCAGTCTACGAGCCTTGTCCAACTTAGTTTAAGCTCGTAAACTTCAAGCAATGCTCAAGCTCGGTTCAGACTGGTTAAAATATTTTGGACTTGGATTCGACTTGCAAAAGCCGAATTGGTCGGAATGCAATAATATTACAGTTGATGATATTATTTATAGTTAATATATGATAGGATGAATATAAATTGAACCGAACTTTAATTGATCTGAGCTACCCAAGTTCGACTCAAGCTCGTTAAAATAATGAGCTGTTTTTTTTAAGCTCAGGCCAACTCTTAAGCCTAGATAAGCGTAAAATAGAGGCCACAAACGTATATATGTATTTATAATCAAAATGATGCAAAGAAGGGGAAAAAAAAAAACCCACGTCATCTTGGGCAGGCTCAGACTTGACAAATGACACAATGAACGGGCTTCGACAAGCATTGTTAAGCCCAAAGCTCGGACCAGACCAGACTCGAACCAATAAAATTATACTCACATTTAGATAATAGCCTGACCTAGGCCGGCCCGTTGCCACCCTAGTGTGACAGTTATCAATTGAAACTCTTGTGAAGATTAGGCCGTCAGTCTTCGAAGAAAATATGAGAAATTAAACAATGGCAGGTCAGAAAGAAGTCATCTTCTTCATTTTTGTTTTCCAAACTTCCTGTTATGTCAATATGGCGTTAAGAAAGAAAGATAAAAAAATGAGAAGAAGAAATCAAGCACACAAAGACACATATTTACGTGGTTCGGTAAATTGTGCCTACGTCCATAGATGCACACCTAGTTCTACTATTCTCCAATCTCAGAATAATGTTACAAAGAGCAGCCATGAAAGTATGAATAAATACCATGTAATTAGGGCTAAACATAATAAATACCCTGTATTTAGGGCTTCACCGGCGTTCAATGCTAACGGATCATCATTACTTCCCAGTTGCCCTAGTAGCATCAGTCTCCACATAACAACATATAGGAGAAGGTATTATTCCACCTAACTCGAATAAATGGACTCTAAACAATCACACAAATAAAATGTATGAATATTAAACCAGTAACATGGAAGTATGATTTGACAGAACACTACATATTACTCCATGAACTAAAAAAAAAAAAAATTAATAATAATAATAATAATAATAATAATAATAATAAACCACCACGGATTCTACAAACAAATTGTATATACACGCAAAAATTATAATACATATATTCATGGATAATCTAATTCCAGAATGTACATGTCATTGAGCAATCAAGGAAATACATATGCCACATATGGGGGGGCTTAATAGAAAGGGATTGAATAAGCTCATTCTTTTTATCAACTCCATGGAGGACGAAACCCTAATGAGCCACAAATTAGCTCAACTCTGTATTTGCTACACTTGGCTTTATACAAAGAAAATGAAATGCACAGACACAAAACTTAAAAGTTGATAGTTTTCCTCTTTGTACAACTATCTGTCTTGACAGCAACTGCTCAATCGACTTGATAAACCAAAGCAAACCTATTCAATGATTTCAGTGAGGGCTTCCAAAGTCTTTCATACACTTTTGATCTTTCTCCATGATATCTCTCATTTGGTTTGTCACCACATACATTACTTTATTTCACAATGAAATTTTGCATCAGATTCCTTCGAGATAAACAACCAAATCACCATAAGGAGATACAATATTTCTTGTTTTTTGGAAGATTCATCATTTTCTTCCATGTACCATAAACATCATGTCCGACATGTGGATTATGCCACAGAAGAAGGAAATGGCTCTCTAGTCTCTTCAATAGCTCATGGCACAGAATTTCCTATGCACTTTTAAGAATGCTCACTCTAGATTCTATGATCAATGGTACTTCCACCTTAGAAGTATTAAAGAGCCCAAATAGCAAAACAGATCATCACCAATTAATAGTGCATAACAAATTCTATCAATAGGTGATACAGTAAGCATTCCAAGAGAAATAATCTGCTTAAACATAAACAAATTAAGAATAAATACACCATTACAAAGTTCATTGGAAATAAATGTCTAAAGGCTTCTGGGAAAAGAAGAAGGATTATGATGATCAAACAGTTATGAATCCAATCTAAAATATAGCTCATTGTGAATCAATCCTAAAGAAATTGTAAACAAGAACCATCTTGGTGAAGCACTTATGATTTATTATGTGTCTGTCTACTGTGCCATTAAGCTCAATCTGGCCTCCCTTATGACATGAGAATAGATAGAACAAGCTTCCTGAGATGAAAGCAACTTCAATAATTAGTACTAACTTTGCTTAAAAGTCTTGTGGAGCATATTGGGGAGGAAACATTGATTATCAGACCTCTGTGAGTAACTGTATCGATGTCAGACACCAAACCCAAGACATATGCCACCATCCAAAGATGGGTGGACATCTACATATGTAACCAAAATAAAAAATAACAAATAAAAAAAAAAATCAAAGGCATCTAAACAGTCAAAAATATTTTTTTCATCTGAAATGGCTAATCTAGTTGCAATAATGACAGGAACCTTAACATGTACATCGCAGCACACAACTAGAAGTTGAAAACATTGAGCACTTTCCATGTAATGAAATCAAATTATTCCATGCGTTAAACTTAAAAAGAACTCACTAAGGGCATTTTCTATGTCTAGCTACAACTATCAAGTATCAACACATAAGATCAAAACCTATTAAAAAAGTGACAACGCCACATACCATTTTAACTGCATTTAAGAGTGTGGCATCAGATGGTCACCCTTCAAAGCTTCCTAAAGAAGACGACAATCACCAAATAATAAAAGAACATAACAAATCTTAGGTAAATTACAACTCCTGTTCCAACTAAATAGTTTACAATCTTCCAAATTCTTTAATTTATTTACACGAGTACTTTTACACATAATTACGACAGAAACAGAGGAAAGATTGGATTTGACATAAATGAAAAAGAGCACAACCGCAATTTCAATCATACTAATACTATCAAAATATGGAAGAGATAAAATAATAAATTATCTTGATGAAATTCTCTGAACGCCTAGCAAGCCTCCATCAGCTTCCAAGAAGCATATTTGCACTCAAATGTTTGCTCTTATGATATTTGTCACACTAGGAAATCTTTTTTGCAATGGCAACTGTTTCTACAAAGCTTAACCGCTATCAAGGAGACAGGAAGGATTGGATTCAAAGAAATCTGTGTTGTAAATATGCAAATAAGATATATATGTAGGACATCATCAGTGGACTATGACTCCAATACCATCATATCCTTTCTCCACTAATAAACTCTCCCTGCCCTTATGCTGGCATGCGTTCCCTCTTGCATGAACTTGATTGGCAGATTATAGCTCCTAACTTAAAAATGGTATTTGTATTCTACATTTTCTTGTCTTTCCATCTCAGTGCCTTCTTACTGTTACGCTCTGCTTTTATCTCCATTCAACCACTAAATGCTACTACCCTCTAAGACTAGACAAGAGCAGATCTAGGAGTTGAGTACTGTGATTATGAATTTCGATAAAGGAATCCTCATAAATACATGATGTACACCAAGACCGTAGGCCCACCATTTGATAATCCCACTTCAGATGCCGGGAGATCTCTTCATCAATAAACAACCCAACGTAATCATCGACATGATATATTTACTTCCTCAAATTGCTAAATCTTTCATTTGATTTAACTATTCTTAAATATTGTAAACAAAGCTCTAAGGAAGATTCTTACAAGAAACCCCGTGTGAAGTCATCTTTAACTTTAAACTTCAGGACCAAATGCAAATAAACTAACAAGGCCTCGGAATACTTGTGCAGAGAGTTGGTGTGCTTGAAAGAGTTCACCATCTAAGTTCCAGACACTCTCATCACCATAAGAAGTAAACGTGAAAGCGGGGGTCTGCACATAGATTGAATAATAATTACAGCAGTGTTTTAAAGAAAAGAAAAAGAAAAATAGGAAAATGGAAAGCATACCTTGTGGTGTTCCACAAAGTCGAAATTTAAAGGGTTACCACCCTTTCTTGCAAGATTGGTAAGGTGCCTGAGGTTATCAACCAAAAAGAATAAGTAACAAGTTGTAAAAATTTGAAAAAAATAAAAATAAAAATTAAGTAACATGCAACTGAAGAGTCGTCTATGGAATAGGAACATATACTATTAAGAAAAATATAGTAAACACTTATGTATTTATTGAAATAAACTGCCTTAACATAAATACACAATGGCAGGTCAGAAAAGTAAATGGAAACAATGTGACAAGCCCATGAGATTCATAACATTACTATGCACAAAAAATTAGAAGCGTTTCTACTCTATTTCACCAGGTTTAGTTTCTAGGTGAGATACAGGTTTTCCTCAACTTGGAGGAATACAAGGCCAATCCATTGTCCATCTGACAGGGGCTCTAGAGAGGCCATGTGGACCAGTGAATGCAATGTCGGCGAGACATGTCACCATTTCCCCCAAGGGCAACACGAAATCTGGCTGTAAATCGCCAGATTTCGTTTTTACCCTCATGTCGAGCAACAAGAAATTTTTCTGATATTTCCCCCATGTCTCTCGACATGGGCGAAATGGGGGAAATTTTTTGAAAAATTTGAAAAACATTAAATAAATATTGTATGTTAATAAATATTATGATGTATTTAGACACTAATAAGGGTTGTTTAAAACTTTGGGGGGGGGGGGGACTCAGCAAAAACCCCACATTT
>JAUPMG010000011.1:869174-888806 GCA_031762675.1 Pachysandra terminalis
AAGCAATGTTCACAAAATGTTTTAATCTCTTGCATTCAATTCAACTTAAAATTTAGTTCAAAACTAAGCATGATATTATTATTTTGTAAGTAAATATGTGAGATGTTAGAACCTTAGAGGAGAAGTTTTTGTACTAAAAATAGTGATATTTAGGATACAAGGGGTTTAGGAGGAATTATTTAAAATTTAAAAAAAAAAAATGGGCGGGTCAAACGGGTCAGAGGGGGTTGGGTGCGGGTTGAGTATTCTCAACCCGTTTAATAAACGAGCAGATTCGGGTTTAGGGTCAAGTCGTTAATACCCTATGTCAACCCGACCCAAACCCACCCGATTGCCAGCTCTAATTTTGAGAATGTTATTATCCAACAAGCACATAGAGAAGTCAACCAAGTGGATGACATGTTGGTCAATCTTACCATCAAAGACGGATCCTGCTTTTGGTGTCATCGACCGCCCCACCGTATTCAACAATTACTGTTTGACAATGCTTCTGAGAGGCACACCCCTAGAGCCTTTTTCACTCGTAGTTCTTTGATAAAGACTATAAGATTTGAGTCCCAACTGGGAAAGCTAAAGCGTGTTTCAGTCAGACAATCTGCTGATAGTAAATATGCCTCTGTTTGGATGCTAAGAATATGCCAGAAAGTAAGTTAGGAAAGTAATATGCTAAAAACTAATATGTAGGAAAGTAAAAATTGATTTTCCTAAAAGTTTTTGGTTGACTCAAGAAAATGACAAAAAATATTAATTTTGATGTCAGGATAACAGGAATGAATGAGAAAAGTTTTTTGTCTTCCTATTTTACCCTTCTTTGTATAAGTGATTTTTTTTTTTAATAAATAAAGATAAATTAGGTATAGCAATATGCATATATATATATATATATATATATATATATATATATATATTAAGTTGTTGTCAAAAAAAATAGTTTTTTTCAACCCTATAAAAAAACAAAGATTAAAAAAAGAGTGTACGGATCCATCCCGAGCCATTGACATCCATATAGGTATAAGTAATTAAAAATAAAAGATTTTTACAACCCTGTAAAAAAAACAAAGAAAAAAAAGTGGACATTATTATAACCATCTAAAAACCATATGCAAAAACAAAAAAATGGAGAGGGATTTTTCATTTTTTATAAACTTATAAAAAAGTGATTGTTTTTTACCTTTTTATTATTGTTGTAGATATGCAAAAAAATGAATAACAAAAAAAAAAAAATGATTCTCTGATGTGAAGGGTAAAATGGAGAATATATTATTTTGTTTTTAGCTGAAAAATGAAAAGGGAGCCTTTTTTCAATCAAAGGAGTTTGACTGAAAAACTTTTTGTAAGATCCACAGTTTCTAGCTATCCAAACATGAGTATTATGCAGGAAATTTGTCTTTCCTACATTTTTTGGCAATCAATTGTAGCCTATAAGATTGAGAACTTTCTTTCCGTGGGTCCCAGTTAATATTCATTAAGGTACCGTCTGATGCAAGGACATTTCTCTATTTTTGATAGGATCGAGTTTCTTGGTGTGGCATCGAAGTTCCAAGCTTGAGGACTGCAAAGTCGATCCAACTCTGGATCGGATGATCCGAACCGATCCCAAGAAAAAAAAATCAATAACTTAAAGGGTTCAAAATGCAATTTTCCTTTTTTTTTTATTAATCCCCAAATGGTCTCTAAAAGGGATTTCAATCAATGAAGCCATTAGAAAAAGAATCCACGCACCAACCAGCTCCAAAGGTGGCATATTTCTCTGCAAAATCTATCGCAAATTTCAAAATACAAACACCAGTTTCTACGTCGGAAACTCTCTCTCTCTCAACTGTCCTGCCGCTTTTTCTATCTCTACTGTCCTGCGGTTCTCTCTCAAGTACCAATTGATCTAAATTTTTTTTTAATTTATAAATAAAACGGTCTAACGACCGGTCCGATGACCGATTCCGCAGTTCTGATGACTAGTTTGGCCTATCCAATTTTTGTACCGGAGCAATCGCCGGTCCGCAATGAATCGCCTCGGACCGGTATGATCCTTGATCGCGAGACTTAAAGTGTTGTTTGTAACACTTTCTGCGATCTGATTATGACCCGCCTAATCGGTTTATTGTCGCCTCCCTCTGCTGTGATTACATGATGCGTTCACGACGTGTGGTAGTTTTCCATCAAAATCACCTTTTATACGTATCATTCTCCACTTGCTCCCACGCGTCTCTCTGTTGCTTGCCACGTTAAAGCGTACGCAATGAGAGAACTCTGACGAGCCTTACTCGTGTCCTTAAAATACACGTCATCATTTTACTTTACTAGAGATTTAGCACGCCGACCTTGGCATAATACCGATAGGTTCTTAACGGTTGAGATTTTATGTATAAAAACATTTGACGGCTTAGATAATAGACTAGAAAATATCGGCACTATAGACTAACTCTTACTTTTGTTCCTTTCTTAAATTTAAATTGCCACATGGCTATATGTATAAATAAATACGAAGGCGCAGCTTCGTTCGCGTTTCGCGAACAAGAAAGAGTCGGCCAAAAACCAGTTTCGTTCCCATTTATTATTACTTTATTTATGTTCATTTTTTTTTTCTATCTCGTAGTTTAATTATAAAATCTAAATCTGGCTGTTTTTTGTACTGTAATCGACATCTAGGGTTTTGAGAACTTGCTAGAGTTTCATTTCGAAGGCGGTGGTGGTGGTGATCTTGAATCGCCCTTTCTTCCTTTTTCAGCCGGTAGATCAATCAGTTTTCCAGGAAAGTTAAGGATCAAATCGTGTTTTTTAAGCTGAGATTCTCTGTTTTATCGAGGCGGCGTGATTGAATCTTCGTTATGGTAAGTTGAATTCATTTGTAGAATAAAATCGTTTATCTTTTTTCTTGTTATTTTCTTTGGTTTGTTTAGATTTGCAGTAATTTTTTCATAGCCCGTTGTCTCGTGGATCTTTGTTTTCTTGGAATTCTAAATGTGATATGATTTTTCCGGTCATATCTTTTTGCTTCTTGTTTCTTTATTTTATTGAGAGATGATCCTCAATGAAGAAGAAGCCTTTTTTTTTTCTTCTTAATTTTTGGTGCACAATTTCCTGATTTTTTTTGATGTAGTACTATCTCATAATCTGTGGTGTCTTAAGCATTTTGTATTTCACGTGAGAGATTTAAAGTTATTAGTTATTATTGGACTGAATTTGATTTTCTTCCTGGCATTTCCAGTTCTTTCTATAATTTTGTTTTATATCATCCAGATTTAATGATCCGTCTTTAGTTAGACATTTAGTTGAATTCCTAACTATCACACCATATATTAGAGTATTCGTTTGGGTCTCTGAAAAAAAATCGAGTTTCCAGTTTGGTCAATACCTGTTCTGTATACAGTTGATATATTGTAATATATAACCTGTATTGACCAATACAGTCGATTTATATTGATATATTACATGTATAGACCGATACCATGTAGTAATTAACTTATCCTATAATGCACCTGTGTGTCGTGCCGACGGAGTGGATACAAGATACTTATCAAGGGATAAGACAAGATATTTTAAACCATGGCGACATGTCGCCGACATGGGAAAAAGGGGAAACCTAGGGGAAATGTGGGGAAACTATGGGTTTTTGATAATTTTTTTGCCCCAAATTTTAAACATGTCTAATTAAGGCCTAAATACATTCAAATATATCAAAAAATACAAAAAAAATCCTACACATTAAAAATCATTACTTGAGCGAGTTAAATTATACGCTGTCGGGTCTGTAAGCTGTAAAAAAGATGCTATATGTAATTAAGCCAAACTAAAAGTGGATGTTAGTCAAACTAAAAGATACATAAAACTAGAAATCAAGTGCCATATCCATGAGAGATAAAAGAGAAATTTGGGAGAAATAGTGGGGAAATCTGGGGTTTTTGATGAGTTCCCTCCCAAGTTTTAAACAACCCTTATTAGTGTCTAAATGCATAATAATATATTAAAAAATGCAAAAAGAAGAATGCCTACATATCAATGAAAGTTTGGCATGTCGCTTGACATGGGGCGTAAAAACGAAAAGCGATTTACAGCCAGATTTCCTGTTGCCCTTGGGGAAATGGCGACAAGTCGCCTGGTTTCGCCGACATTGCAATCACTGGTTTCACTGGTTTTAGGTACAATCATGAATCATTTAAATCAAGGTTCGAGGGTTAAGTGTCAAATGAGTATCTATTGGGAGTATGAGTTCACCTTCCACAACAATGGACTAACACTAATGAAAGAAAACAAGGAATCGTATGCCAGAAAATTGGTTGCAGCAATTACTGAACTAAGACTTTTTGTTTGACTCTAAAATAGAATCTATTTAGTTCCCAAAAGGCCCAGGTATAACCTCTATTAACAACTTTGCAGTTGTTGATGTGTTTTCTACGATTGATGGATGATCTTGAAATTTCCTAACCATTAGAACAAACCTGCATTGGAAAAGCCAGCATGTCGTTTACATCAGGTAGTTAAACTCCCATTCTCCTTTTAGAACTATTTACTCCTCTAGTATCAGCTATTAATAATTGTTGGTCCCCCCCCCCAAAAAAAAAAAAAAAAAAAGCACCCTTTTTTTGTTGCCAACTTGAAGAAAGGATGTTATCAAACTAGAAGGTTTATCGTCATCATTGGATGAGGATAGGGTAAATTGAAATCTCACCAATCTGGAGCCTAGGGTTTCCAATTATTGGAGAAATAAAAGGAATCACACCTCGATGTTGCAACTTATTTATGCTTCTAAAGTTTTAGAAGGTGATGATTTTAGAGATTGGAAGGGGGGAGAAGCTGATGATTTCTCGGTCAGGTCTATGTATAACTCCTTGGATGGAATGTGTGATGGGGAAGGTGCTTGGAGGGGCATTTGGTATGCGCGGGGATTCTTTCTAAGGTTTCTTTCTTTTTGTGGACAGCTTTGCTTGACAGAATTCTTACGTGCGACCTCAAAAGGAGAGGGTGGTCGTTGGCTTCGAGATGTAGCTTATGTAAAAAGGAGGAGAAGACAGTCTCGCATTTGCTTATTCACTGTGAGGTGACTTGGAAGATATGGTTCTTTTTTTTTCAAAGATTCGGATTAGATTGGGTCATGCAAGAAAACCTCAAGGCACTGCTGAACAGTTGGGGTTTGAGAAAAAAGAGGAAGGGTAATAGTAGAAGCAGTATACTTTGGAACTTGTGTCCGGCAGCCATTATGTGGTCGATATGGTGCGAAAGAAATCAGAGTTTTTTCAGAGGGTGGGAAAGGGAAACTCATAGGATTATTGATAGCATTGTTTCTTTACTTTTTTATTGGTCTGCTAACTGTTCAGATTTTGGGGGGTGCACTTTCAGCGAGTTTGACAGATTTTAGGGACAGAATTGGGATGCTTCTTGACTAGTCTTTTGCTGTATAGTCTTGACCTTGGTATGCTCACTGTATTATATTACTTTACTGTATAGTCTTGGCCTTTGGGTCATCTTAATATAAATTACTTTTAATGATCAAAAAAAGAAAAAAAGAGGAATCACACCTCAAGAACACATTATGTGTAAAATTCTATTCAATATTCGTCTCTTTTTTACACCAATAGTAAAGCCTTTATATGGACTTATTTCTAAACTTACATAAAAAGAGTCATAATCTAATACATATATTTGAAGAGACCTAAAAACACCAAAATACATCCAAAATATTTTCTAGAACAAGAAATATTATCCAACTAAAATTTTCACACGAATTTTCTAGATAATCCTAATCCTAACTCATTTTCTAGTCAAACTCTAACAGATAATAATAAAATCCTAACCTAAAAAGGACCCAAATAACTTGGTTTGCTAGAGAATCCATGGGTATGACCCAATTAACAAGTATGGGCCTAAACATACAATTAATTGAACTGGGCCTGCTGAACTGATCCACATCAATCCTTTTACAATTATTTACTCCTCTAGTATTAGCTGGTCATAATGTTTGTAAATGGGGGAATTTGAACCTGCTCCAAGATGAGCTCATTGTTGAGTTTTAACTAATTACTCTTGATAATTCATCAACAAAGCTAATTACTCTTGAGGTCTTGATATATTAGGAAATGAACAGGAAGAACCCTTTCTTTTGTTGCCAACTTGAAGAAAGCATTTTATCAAACTAGAAGGTTTGTCCTCATCATTGGATGAGGATAGGGTAAAGATCCACTACTACAGAAGTATTCAGCTGAGAGCATGGTGCTACTTTGTAAATTTCCTTGTGAAGCCTTGTTAAGGATTATAATGATGGGTGTCAATGGATACTTGATTCCTGACATACCTGTTTTTGATTTATACAGTCTGGTTCCAAGCATATGGAACCTACTAGTAATTGGGTAAGGTCTGGGTCTACGAAAAGAAACCTAGTAAAATGGACCTGGTTGATACCTTCCATTAGTAGCTGTTGTGCATGCTATTATATCACTTTTTTAATATATATGATGTAAGATTTTCAAACTTTCACTAATTCTTTGATTTACTCTTGTTTTCTATATCTAGTTAAAGAATCAAGTTTCTAGTGTTTCCAGTCTTAAAATTTAAATGTTTGACAAGGGACCAACATATGTTGTGATAGGTTTGGACCACTTGTTTCCGGATCATGACTGATAGAAACAAGAACATTGATGAACTAATAGATTCCGGTTCTAGGTATACTAGTACCCTTATTGAACTCAGCTCATTGACATCCCTGATTATAGCATTGGTTCAGAAATTTCCTGTAGGTATGACCGTATGAGTGCTCTTTTTTTTTTTTTCATCTCATCATTTCTCACGACTTTTGGCGACTTTATATACTCATTCTGGATTACAGTTGGAATAACATTTTTGGCCTTAATGATTGCAAAGGCAAATACTACAATGGGTTGTGAACTTAAATGGTTCTTTTGCTATCTATTTGAAACAGGTAATGCACTTTTTCCCTGCGAGCTAGCTTGAATATTATATCATAGACATAACATTCCGTACTCTTTTTGGTAAAAGTTTTGTACTTAATATCACCTCTTAGTTGCTGATGGATTTGTCTTAACGATAAAGTGAACTACTATAGAAACAAGAAACAAATGTTACCCATATACTTCACTTTGTCTAGATATGCTTTTTCTACGTCTTAGAATTTTTTCTATTTCAAATCTATAAAGCATTTGTGAAGAAAGCGACAATACCTTACCAGCATCCTTGTATTAGTAAATACATGCTTCCTAGAAGTAATCTCTATATATGCGAAGAAGCGGGAGTTTTTGTGCTAGGTAAGATAGTTTGCTTTACTGATAAGATGGTTATATGTAAATGTCATTGCAGCTGACCTACACCTGTTTTGTATTGATATCCTTACTTAAGTTTTGTATTCCCTGCGAGCTAGCTTGGATATTATGTCATAGACATAACATTCCGTACTCTTTTCGGTAAAAGTTATGTACTTAATGTCACCTCTTAGTTGCTGATGGATTTGTCTTAACGATAAAGTGAACTACTATAGAAACAAGAACCAAATGTTACCCGTATAATTCACTTTGTCTAGATATGCTTCTTCTACATCGTAGTATTGTTTTCTATTTCAAATCTAAAAAGCATTTGTGAAGAAAGCGACAAATACCTTACCAGCATCCTTATATTAGTAACTACATGCTTCCTAGAAGTAATCTTTATGTATGCGAAGAAGTGGGAATTTTTGTGCTAGGTAAGATAGGTTGCTTTACTGATAAGATGGTTATGCAAATGTCATTGTAGCTGACCTACACCTGTTTTGTATTGATATCCTTACTTAAGCCTTGTATTCTGAAGTACATGAAGACCAATTAAGTGTGTAGGGTAACTATACCTTCTA
This sequence comes from Pachysandra terminalis, assembly GCA_031762675.1. Classification (NCBI taxonomy): domain Eukaryota; kingdom Viridiplantae; phylum Streptophyta; class Magnoliopsida; order Buxales; family Buxaceae; genus Pachysandra; species Pachysandra terminalis. Next base: position 877,006 of record JAUPMG010000011.1, read on the forward strand.
TATACAATGGTTGATGATGTTTGCACTCCTAGACCAATTATTGTAGATGTCAATCTAATATACCGTGGTCCTAAATAACTGCAAGCCCTTTAACAGCATGTGCACCATGTGTGATAGTATTTTATCTATTTACATGCATATCATACATTGCTCTTCACTAATGTAGATACAAAATGTTCTTATCTGTCTTTTATGTGCTTTATATAATAATCTTGGTTTTCTAAGAAATACTTCTTGTTTATGTTTCATTACTTATGTACTCTTAAATTCAAGTACAATTGTATGAATGCATCAGTGCGTGGCTTTCTGTACTGGCAAACATAAATACATATTGCCTGGTAAATATCTTCGATACAATGTAGAATTTTGCTGAATCCGTTCAATTTGATGGCTTCTCATAGGATATTACTGGGGTGAAGAGTAACGTGCTGGCGCTTACGGATCATGTCGTCTTGCTTGCTAGTTCAGTTTTGACAGCAGTTAAGGAGCTTGGAAATGAAAAAGTTGGACAAAATGATCCTCTGATCATCACTCAAGCTTCTTCTCTAAGTAATTTTCTTGTCTCCAAGTCAAACTTCTTCTATGACTTGCCTTTGGTGCTTTTGATGAATTTCCTCTAGTGCACAATAGCTAATTTGCAAAAACCAACCCGTCAGCCCAAAATTTGTTATGTAAGTCCCAGAGTCATTCATGTCCTGTTCTGCTAAAAGTAAAACTACTGTTTATAAATTTAAAATGTGAAATCTGACTTAACATTTTAAATAATCAAAGTGGTAGATGTATGTATCATATGCATATATGAGATGACACATTATTATCCAAGGGACACTTTTTCCTTGTCTGCATTGATTTTTAAGTGAACTGTCTACCTTCGATGAGAAGCAATTGAAAGGCTCCTAATGTGTCTGTATTTATAAGATGTCAATTATTATTTAATAGCAAACATGGAGTCTACTTGTCTCATCCATATTACATTCATTATGACAAACATTACATATAATTGGATTGAATTCTCCTCTACATACCTTTTGATATTTGAAGTCTTCAGAAGCAATGTTCTTTGTTCTTTTCTTAGTTTTTATTTTTTATTTTTGAATCAAAGTCATTCAATTTTGAATTTGTTTCCATTTCCTTAAATTAATAAAATGCAACACATATGGTTTTCTTATTCCTGGAAAGAATATTAATTAATTAGAGTGAATATATGTTTGAATTTAGTTCTTGATCTTATCTTTGTTCTCTTATGATTAAGACACAGCAGGTTTAGTTTCCTGTTGTAACATTCAGTTTTTTGCCACATGGATTGCTGCTGACTTGGCTATGCCAGATCATCTGTTTGATATTGGGTTATCTAAATAGGTCATGTGGACAGCCAATCATTTGCTTATTGCCTGTCAGTATGAGTTGGAGATTTACCAGTGCCATGATTGAATTTTCTATTGTTCTTTAATATTTTGAGCAATAATAACGTTAGCAAAAGTTGGTTGATTTTATCATGAGGTAAATGTATTTTACGCTGAAAAATGACATGCCAGGGGGATGATGTGGACAAAATGTCCGCCAAAATGGTCTTGCCAACTAAGCTGCAAGTGTCACAATAAGATCACTAAATATCTTGTCTCGGAAGGTTATCTGGCCTCTATTAAATGATAATGTTTCTATTTCCCTTCCTTCTCTGCTGTTATAGCTATTTCCCTTAAATAAAAGAAAATGTTCCTATCTATCCGTGGCCTATACGCTTTGTGTACTTGAGGTGTAGCCTCATCGTCTTCTTCTTCTCTTTTTTTTTTTTAAATTTATAATAAAGTCTTGTTGCCTACCAAAGAAATGATAATTAGTTATTGTAGCCTCTTCTTCTCCTTTTTTTTTTTTAAAAAAAAAATAGTAAAAAAGTCTTGTTGCCTACCAAAGAAATGATTATTAGTTATTAAGTTATACCATTAAACAATCAGTTTAATGTAAATTCTCTCTTTTTTAATGTTTGGTAGTGGTATGTATAAGACACTGCATTACAAATTTATAAGAGAGTAAGGCTTGTAATTTAAATTTATATAATATGCTATAATTGTTCATTCTTATGTTTTACTTTGGGATGGTTGACCACGTAAAATAATTATTTCAGAAGATAAGGTAGTGGAGCATGAACATCCTTTATTTTTCCCTTTTAATTGAAGAAAGAAAGAGGTAAGTAAATGTTTTAAATTTCCTTCACCCCCCCTCTCTCTCTCTGAAAAATCAATTAAAAAAATAGCCCCTTACAATGTACAGCACCAACAAAATATTCCTTGTTTGGTGAGTTTGTTCACTTACACCCTCAAGAGTACAAGTATTCCTTATCCCATCTTGCTATTTGTTTTTTCTTTCCTTAACGTTGATTGTAGGTTGATTCCTAATGGTGGTTTGGTTTCTATTGTTTGGTCTTTGCAAAGTACAGAACAATTGCCATTTGAGGCTTCTTCAATGGATATTGTTGTCTCTATTTCAAGATCATTTGAACTTTTTGAGGATCAGTTGTTTGGAGAGATATCTAGAGTCTTGAAACCTGGAGGCACAATCTTAGTTCAGCATTCTCTGCCTGTTACAGAAAGTACAGATAAGGTGTGTGCACAGTTCTATAACCTGCTTTCTTTTCAATTTATAAATAAGATTTTTCAATGGGTCTTGCAGCCACCCTCTACTTTTGAGCGCAAGTTACTGCTGGCAGGATTCCTAGAACCACAAGTGCTTCAACTTAAACCATTGATACCATCAAAAGATCAGATTTTTACAGTGAGTTTTAGCTTTTTTTATATTTATTTTAGTTTATTTACCTTTTTCCCCCCTCATTTGATTGAGGGAATTCTAACTGGAGAATGCTTAAACTAGCAAAAGAGGGTGACTCTCACTTTGCACATTATATCTTTTGATGATACCATGCTAGATTGAAGTAATGTGAACTGTGAAGTAGATTCTGTTTACGCCTTCTCTCATGCACGTCAAATGCATCTAGGATGTGGAGATTCACCTTTCGATGCAACATCAGCTGAAAATCTTTTGATTTGTTGAACTTGTGGCCATCCATAGATTTTTTGTAAATGGATGGTTGCATTCATCCCATCGAATTGGGGTTTTCCCCTCTCTGGCATAGAAGCTCTTCCAGGATGTAGTCATTTCGTGAAGGATTACTTCCCCTTGTGTCAATGAATGGCATACCCACAAAAGTGTTTTCCTCTCTGTTCATTGCTTTGGATGTTGTGTCACAATGCATTTCCACTGCGTCGTTCTCTGTTCTTGTTAATGGTGAAGCGTCGAAATTCTTCAAAGCGTCTAGAGGCATCAGGTAAGGTGACCCCCTGTCACCTTTCCTCCTTATTTTAGTTTCGAAAGTTCTTAGTAAGATGCTTACCAAAGGTTTCGAGGCTGGTCTTTTGGAAGGTTTCAAAGCGGGGATCGACAGTCCGTGTATTTCCTACCTTCAATTATTGGACGATACTTTGTTGTTTTGTAGTGATTCTCATTCACAGCTTGAATATCTGAGAAGCATTCTAGTGTGTTTTGAAGCAGTCTCGGGTCTTGAGATTAATCTGGCCAAGAGTATGGTTTTTGGTGTTGGTGAGGTTGGTGGGCTGCAAGATCTGATTGTTCTTTTGCGGTGTGAGGTTGGATCCCTTCCTACTACATATTTGGGGGTTCCTTTGGGGTCGCGGTTCATGTCCAAGTTACTGTGGGAGCCCACTTTGGAGAGGATGGAGAAAAACTGTCTTCTTGGCATGGTAGATTCTTATCCAAAGGTGGTAAGATGGTCTTGATGAAGTCGGCTCTTGTAATCTTCCTACCTATTTGTTATCTATCTTGAAAGTTCTGGTTTCTATTGCTTATAGAATGGAGAAATTGGAACGAGGCTTCATGTGGTGTGATAGTGTTGGTCATGAGAAGTATCACTGTGCTAACTAGGATCTAGTATGCAAGCCTAGAAAGTTTGTAGGAAGTGGGTTACGTCGGAAGTTTTCCACAACCCACCCCATACAGTCTATTATGCTCAAGGGTCACCCAATTCCCCATATCACATTCATATTTCCCTATAATGAGTTTCCTCCAAAGGCTGTCCCTTTCCTCCTCGAACAGCTTCTATGCCAGAAAGGGGCAGCCTTTGGAGGAAACTCATTATAGGGAAATATGAATGTGCTAAGGGGAATTGGGTGACCCTTGAGCATAATAGACTGTCTGGGGTGGGTTGTAGAGAGCAATTATGAGTGTCTCATCAAAATTTCAGAAATGAGTATGTTTTAAGATTGGGAATGGGATGAGGGTGAAGTTTTCGGAGGATGTTTGGTGTGGTAATATTACTTTAAAGAATAGATTTCTTGTTTTATTTAACCTTACACTAAATAAGGAGGAAAGGGTTGTGGACATTTTGAGAATTCAGGGTGGGAGTGTCTCTTGGGAACCTACTTTCAGGAGAAAATTATTTGATCATGAAGTGGAACATTTGGTGGACCTTTTGCAAGCTTTGTACATGGTGACGATGGGGGATGGAGGTGATAGGAGATGCTGGATTTGGGAAAAGAATGGCGTATTTTCGGTTAGACCGTTATTTGGGTCTCTTTTGGTTGCTGACTAGATATTTGAGTATGAGAAATTGATTTGGGAGATGGGGTTGCCTTCTAAGGTGGCTTTTTTCTTGTGGTTGGGATGGCGTGATAAATTTCTCAAGGTGGATCATCTCAAGAGTCATGGGTGGTCTGTTCCAAATAGATGTGCACTATGTAAAAGAGCTGAGACTGGACAATCTTTTTGTTCTGCGTAAAGTGGTGGGTAGATGCTGGGATTTCATCCTTGGGAAGTTTGGTCATTTACGGAATTTATTCGAGGGTGGGGGAGGAGAACTAATGAAGGGCGTGGGAAGATTCTATGGAATTTGTGACCTGGAGTGGTGATCTGGACTGTGTGGAAAGAGAAATTCTAGGGTGTTTGAGGATATTGAGTTCTCTTTTGAGTTGATTCTCAGAAGGTTGCTTTCAAAATTGTTTTTTTGGTCTTCCTCAAGGTTGGATAGTGGTGGGACTAATTGTTGGGACGTGCTGTTGAGGTCAAATGCTGGTTGGGTTAATGTCTGAATAGGTTGTTTAATTTTTGGGAAGGGTTGGGGTTGGTTTGGTATATACAGTTCGTATACAGAGTTTTTTTGGTATACTTGTACCTTTTATGTATAAACAATTACACTTTACTGATAAAAAATGTTGTGTCACAATGCAATCTTTCTCTTTCATCCTTTGCAAAGTTCATCTGTTGAATTCATTCAACTTCTTTTTATCTGCAGATTAAGGCCAAGAAGCCTTCTTGGAAGATTGGTTCATCCTTTTCCATAAAGAAGACAAATTGTTTTTTGCCAAAGGTTCAGATTGATGACGATTCAGATCTAATTGATGAAGATAGCCTCCTAACAGAAGAAGACTTGAAGAAACCCCAACTGCCACCTGGTATGATAAGATGCTTTCAATTTATAGTTTCCAACTCTGCTCTAATTGGTCCTTGGGAAGCTTGTATGTGCATTAAATTATCATGCTTGTGTAGTTGATGACTGTGAGGTGGGAAGCACAAGGAAAGCCTGCAAAAATTGCACTTGTGGAGGGGCTGAAGCAGAGGAGAAAGTGCAGAAGCTGGGAATAACTGTAGACCTGCTGAATAACCCTCAATCTGCATGTGGCAGCGTAAGTCTTTTTATCTGTTTTGCTAGTTCGATGAATTAGAATTGTATATGCAACCTCAAGATTTTGATATGGAGCAGGGCCAATTTTTATATGTGAGCTTGGCCCTTGGTGGTCAGAAATATATAAAGTGGTATGTCTAGGGATTAAACGGATAGTTTAAATTGGTTAATGTTATTCAGTGATGATGATGTTTCCTAGCTTATGTTCGAAACAAGTGGAGGGAGAAAATGGCAGAGGCATGCTTGTCGCTCAGATATTTCCGATGGGTGCTCACTTAGGTGATTTACATGTATAGCTCAGATATTGCCTTTAGCTGTTTTCAGCATGAATGTTAGCATACTAGGTTTGTTTATGTCTAGAAGGGTCTAGAAACATTAGATTTCAGGTTTTGGCCTTGCAGGTCTCCTAGATAGAGAACATTAACTGTCAAACCCTTTTTGATTTTCCTTACATGTGCAGTTGTGCTGTTTGTATGTTGTCTTTATTGCTTTTATGGATACTCTATATGTATTCTTGCCATAAGTCTCATCTGTCCAACTGTCAAACCCTTTTTTTTATTCTCATTAATGAACAGTTGTGCTGTTTGTATATTGTCTTTATGGCTTTTATGGGTACTCTATATATTCTGGTCATAAATCTCATTATTTTAGGTTACTTTCTTCCTGGTTCTGACATTTGCTGTACACAATGCAGTGTGGATTGGGGGATGCGTTTCGATGCAGTACATGCCCCTACAAGGGTCTCCCTCCGTTCAAATTGGGCGAGAAGGTATTTACTGAAATTAAAATATAAGCATTACAAGGCAGCTAAATAAAAGCGAAAGAAAACTCTTGTCATGATATAGTGGGTGCTCCCACCTTTTTAGTTTGTTGGAATCAGCAGGAACAAAACTGATTCGCTGTTTATATTCTTTTATTACACAACACCACTTCCATCAACAAAAGCGATACCTTGCCCCAACTATTTGGGGTCAGCAATACAAATCTGGTTCTGCCATTCCAACCTTCAAAACCAATATCTCATTATTTTACAAACCCATAAAATACAACAGAAAACCAACTGATGCTTGCCTAGTTAGGGAAGTCTAATAGTGGGAAACCAATAAACCTGGGTTCAAAACCCTTGATCAACAAGGACTGGGTGAAAAAGCCCACTAAGCAAGAAACTTTCGGTCTCTCGACTGGAGGAAAAATTAATGATGCAATAAGATGTAATTTGTTAATAGGATAATCCTGAATAAATTGTATTACTTGTAGAAGTATTTTGATTTAATTGTATAGGCTCTACTCATAGTCTTTTAGGCACTTTATTAAAGTTAAAATCTCTCTTTAGGCTCAAGTCATGGTCTTCTATTGCAATTTGGTGAAGTACAAAATTTCTCTCTTTTATTTCTGTTTATATGACTAATCACATTTTGACCTGTTCTATAGAATAAGTGTTGACCATAACAAATGTTTCATATTTATACTTGTTAGAGTATGAGCTTAGTAGTTAATGCTAGAATAGAGGGTTAGTTATGTAATTTCTGCTCTTTTGATATTAATATATCAATGCTTCGTGTAGGGAGAAAGGTTAGATTCACACCTTCCTCTTCTCCCCCACATATCAAAAGTCTAATTTGCAAAAGAAAAGCAAGATCTTAAAGAAATCAAGATTTTAATTAGTTATACGACATAAATATTTAACAAATTAAAGAAATCAAGAATATAAATAATTATCAAAATCTTATATCTAATTAGTTATAAAAGTTACTAAGATGATAATATACAAATTATTATATATTTTAAATTGAAATTATTTTAGATTTTTAAAGTCATATCTTTTTATATCATTATTTTAATTGTAGCATGTTAAAAGTAGAATTTGCTATATTATTGTAGATCTCTATTGGAAGAGTAGTGTCTAATTAGGATACTAAAAAATAGGGGATGGATTGAAAAAGGCTTTTCTCTCTATTATATTATTGTAGATCTCGATTGGAAGAGTAGAATATAGTAATAATGTGTATAAGTATAAAAATAAGGGGGTATTTTATGGTGGTGGAATGTCTTGGGAAGCTGTTAAGACGTACTGAAGAATTAGGTCTGATCCAAGGAGTGAAGGTGAGAAACACAACCCTAGTGTTTCCCATCTTCAGTTTGCTGATGACACTTTAATCTTTTGCAGGGCAAAACATGGAGATTTGAAGGCTTTAAGGTGTGTGTTTCTTTGTTTTGAAGCAGTGTCGGGCTTACACATTAATTTGTCTAAATCTGAACTGATTGGGGTGGGGGAGGTGGGAAACATTAATCTGTTTGTAAGATGGTTTGGGTGCAAGGTGGATTTTCTGCCCTCTTCGTACTTAGGCTTACCTTTGGGTGCTCAATATAAAATAGAGGGGTTTGGAATAAGGTGGTGGAAAGATCGGAGAAGAAGTTAGCTTCATGGAAGTCAAGGTATTTGTCAAATGGGGGGGAGGCTTACTCTTATTAAAAGCACACTTGCCAATCTTCCTACTTACGGCATGTCTTTATTTAAGATTCTGTGGATCACGGGTAAATCTTTGTGCGAGTCAGTATCATGGGATTAGGGGATGGGGGGGTAGAGCCTTCCGCGGTAAAGTAAGGGTATATTGGGGATTTTCCCTATATATCGGGTAGGAGTATAAATTATAATCCTAATTCGTTTTTGACTTGGTGGAAACTTCTTTTCTTCCATAGACGTAGGTTTTGCCAAACCACGTATATCTATGTGCATTGTTTGATCTTTGTTTTTACTGTGTTTATTATTATTGCTTGATCCCGATCAACACCCCCAGGTCAGATTGATCGACTCTTGGGCTAAGTGAGCTATCAGCACGAGTGTTATAGTGTTAACCATAACAACATGCGTAGCAAGGTGTTCAAACCAACCAATCTTAGCCTTTCTCTTGTTTTTTTTCCGTTTTTATCATATAGATTGTGCTATACCAATCTGAGCCTTTGTTTTGTTTTGTCTTTTTTAACGGAGTTGACCCTTGTTATTCGGTTTACTCTTATTAAAAGCACACTTACCAATCAAATATATCTTTTTTGTATGTGGACAGCAGTGGAGGATAAAATTCTCACTCTAGATAATTTAAAAAGTAGAGGTTGGCATCTGACATCTAGATGTTTCTTGTGTAAGAAAGAGGAGTCTTCTTCTCACATATTTCTCCATTGTGATTTTGCCCGGTGTTTGTAGGATGATTTTATTCAAAGATTTAGACTGTTTTGTGTTATACAGAAGAATTTGAAAGAGGTTCTTTTGGGTTGGGGATGGAAGAGGAAGAAGGTGGGAAGGAGAAGGAGCATCATTCTTTGGAATATTTGCCCAGCAGCTATTCTTTGGTCAATTTGGTATGAGAGGAACAACAGGATTTTTGACGGAAAGGAGATACCGGTTCAGAGGGTAGCTGATAAGGCTTTATCCCTCATCTTTTTTTGTGCCTCAACTTACAAAGAATTCCGGGAGATATTGTTTGAGGAATTTAATAGCAAGTGGGGTATGTTTTGGGATTTATGAGTTTTGCTTTCATAGGGGTATACTGTATACTCAGAAATGTATATTTGTACAGATTATCTTTTACTATAATTAATATATGACACACTTTTACTGATCCAAAAAAAAAAAAGCGCACTTGCCAATCTTCCTACTTATTACATGTCTTTATTTAAGATTCCGATGTCCGTTGCGAGGAGATTAGAGAAAATTCGGATAGAGTTTTTGTGGAATGGTAATAAGCTGTCATAAATATCATCTAGTCAATTGGTCCCAAGTGTGCTCTAGCAAATCTGAAGGGGGACTGGGTTTGAGAAGCTTAACAAGGTTCAATGTCGCTCTCCTAGCTAAGTGGCTATGGCATTTTGGGGCGGAGGATAAGAGTTTGTGGAGAGAGTTGATTAGTGTGAAATATGGGTTGGAGGAAGGGGGTTGGTCTACAAAGCAAGTCAATTCCTCTCATGGGAAAGGATATTGGAAAGGGATTAGCAAGAATTGGGAGGCGTTTGCGAAGGGGGTATTACTAATTACCTCTTATGGCTTATGGGTAGCTTAGCAGATTTTTCCATTTTTAATTTTGTTTGGGAGATCTGGAGACCAACAATTAGTCAAATTGGGGTGTGATATTAAATGAGCCTATCTATGTATATTGGGGTGTCTACAATTAGTAACGGCCTCCCTTCTCTCTAAGCTTCTCTGGTAAAATTGATTTCCTAACATTTAGGTTACTCTTCTTCACCTTTGCTCCATTCTTTGCATAGTTCATGTATAAATATTGATATTAAATCAGCCTATCTATGTATAAATATTGATATTAAATCTTAGCTGATTTGCTACCTATATGATAACGTTAACTTCTAGCAAGAAGAGTTGGGAAGAAAAAAGAAAAAAAAAGGATACATTAGCAGCTCAATCACAAGGAAAACTGAGTTTTTCTTAAGAAGTTCAACTCCTAATATCTAAATTAGAGCACCCACTATTAGGCTGTGTTTGCACCTTAGATTTTGTCAGAAAAGAAAAGAGAATACTGAATAAAGCACTTTCTCCTGTTTGATTGAAGAAAGAAAGAGTTGGGGATAGAGATTTGGAAAGAAAATAATTTGAATTTTTCTCTCTTTTGGGATCAAAATGATTCTCTCGAAAAAGTTAGAGATTTTGAAAGAAAAGAAAAGAAAAGTGAGACCACTTTCCAACACTTCAACCCAACTTACAATATATTTTGTCTTTTCTTGGTGGCTAATCAACCTTGCCGGAATATATGACAACTCACCGGAAACTCGTCAGAAGTTGCCAGAATTTGATTTTCTTTTCTTTTAATGTCTCATCTTAACCAAATACTTGAAAAGAAACACTTGTTATTCATTTTCATTTCTTTTATTTTAAAATCCGAGGTTCCAAACACAACCTTAAAGAAAAACACGGAAGAGAATAATTGAACAATGGTTTTCTTACCTACTGGCTGTTACTGATGCAGGTATCACTCACTGGGAACTTCCTTGCAGCTGACTTTTAAAGTGGGAGGAAGAGTAAGTCATAGCAGGAAATGTTATCAAAGGCAAGAGGTTTCATATGTTGTGATAGGATAAGCAGGGTGAGCAAAAGCATTAACCTTCTCCAGAGTTGCTAGAGATGTAGTTTATTCATTGTTTTCCTGTTATTACAAAATTGAATTTCAACAAACTTCGGATATGTCATGACCTTGAGTTTTGGAACTTCCTTGTAGTTTATTCTTTCTATTTTTACTGTTTTTCAGCTGGCAAATAAATCAACGAAGAATGTTGAAAATTTCGAGATAGATTTAATCGGATTATATAATGCTTTATAAGTATCCGTAAACATGTATTGCGGGGCTGCTATGTGCTGGAGGTTGTACTTGGGAGTAGGGCTATCAATGGATCGGATCATGATTCGAATTCGATCCAAAAAAAGCAGATTTAGCAAGGGATTTTTGATCCGATAAAATGTGATTGATTCGATTCGACTTTAATCGGATCAAATTCAGATATAGGTTAATTTGATTTTATAAAAGTCCAATCCGATTTCATTTATAGAGTTTCAAAATAAGTTTCCGCACAAAAGTAATGGCTCGCAAAAAGAACATTGCACCAAATAACCGAGGTTTAAAAGTTCAGTTTCCCAAGCCACGATAGAACAATTGCATACTGTGATCAGTACAGCTGGTCTAATATTTTTTTTTTTGAATTTATGAATTGAATGGTCCAGACCGATATCAATCTAGACTGGTCCCTACTAATATCGTCGGTCCAATCTTAAGGAATAAAGAGGAAGGGGGGACAAGAAAAAATTCCAAACCCCACAAAGTCGCAAGCAGAATCATATGCAGAACCTATTTTCAGTGGTGGGTCTCTCCTTAGCAGTTAAAGTGAGACTTGTTTGGTATAACCTAAAATATTTAGTGGTCAATGGGTTTCTCCTACGGCACCGTTTGGTTACTAAGAAATGAAAGAAAAGGTCGGGCCTAATTTCTTTTGGTTGAGAAAATGAATGTTGAAAAATTCTTTTTTTTCTTTCTTGCAATATTAGTCCAAGTGAGAAAAAGTGTTTTTTTTTTCTATATATACATATATATATATATATATATATATATATATA
>JAUPMG010000011.1:893035-903489 GCA_031762675.1 Pachysandra terminalis
TGAACCCTCAGGTTCGACGAGGTCTTCGACGCACCGAAGCCTGCCTCGATGGACCGAACTGTCATTCGGGGACAATTCCAGGGAGCTCGTTTTCGGCACCCTCGTCGGCGCATTGAAGCCAATTTCGGTGTGCCGAACCAATCTCGGCGAGGTGTTCATGCTCGGCGACCTGTTCGGCGGGCCGAACGATGGCACAAAAACAATTCGGCGAAGCGTTCAGCGCGTCGAGGAGGCCACCGAACATCGCGAGCAGGCTAAAAACAGGGGGGTTTTCCCCCAAACCACATTCACAACCTAATAAAACATTCAAGTGCACTTTTTTGTGAAATTAAACCAACATAAATCCATTCCAAAACCTAACATTACACTAACATGAAACAATGAGACATCAAGTTTATTCTTCAACAATCTAACACATGTTATGAACATGAAAATTAAAGGAAAATGCTTAGAAATCTAAGATAGATCTATTTACATTCTTGAGATTATTCACTTACCTCTCTCAAGAAATCAAAATCAACAAAAACCCTTAGCATGCAAGCCCTTCTCTTCTTCCTTCTCCAAGTTCTCAAACCAAAAAAACAAAACCAAATGAGAGAGAATCCCATGAGATTCTCTCTCTCTCATTCAAACCAACTACCATGCCAAATGTCCTCATTTTAGCCTTCAAATTTTAACCACTCTAATCCTAGCCTTTACAAACACAACTACCCTAATCTTAACCATACACCTCATCCCAACAAAAATTAAATCTTAGCCAATAAATCCAAACACACAAGGGCTAAGCTATGGTATAAAGAACTAAGAGCAAACAATCACATCATGCACGATCGCATGTCCAGATTTAATCCGATTGATGATCAAACCAAAAGGTAGAATTATCACATGGTTCAAAATATAAACATGCATAAATCGGAAGGTTTATGCCGCTAAAATATTTTATTTCTTATTTAACTGTTAAATAGGTTATCTAACCCATTCTGCTTCCTAAGTTAATCTGGCTGATCCAATTTTAGTGATTTAAGGAATCTCTAGTGCATTTTATGTATTCAAGGATTTTAGGAGTTCTAATCTTAATTAATAAATGAAATGGAATTATCAATCTCATTAAATTACTATTTTACCCTAAGATCTCAAGTTAATATTTTTAGGGATTTTTCAGGTTATTACAACGTGTTAGTAAAAAAAGCAAAAATGAAAAGCTACTTAAGTGAAAGGGGTTCATTGATGTTGATACATACTTGTAATAACCCAAACAACTATAATAGGGTTAATGTGTAAATAATATAAAACTAGGGGTTAATTTAAAATTTTAGTATTAGCTGTCATGTTTGACTTTTGACCGATTGTGATTGGTGGGTTGTCCCATAGGAAATTAGGTGCATCACACACAATCATAACTTATAAAGTTATGACATATGGCTAGGATCTTGTAGGGATCTCTAAATATGAAATCAATGGCTAAGATCTTGCCGTAACTTTCAATATAAGATCAATGACTGAGATTTAATATAAAGAATTAGAAACATTCTATATTAGAAGGAATTCAAATAAAGCAGTAAATGGTAATTAGCTAAGAATAAAAAACTAAGTCAAAGTTAAGTAAATAGAAAGTATAATAAGGCTAGGATTCTGGAATATAAATCAATGGCTAAGATCTTGTAGGAGCTTTCAATCTCCAATTGATGACTGGGATTTAAAACTAACAAATAGTAGGTATCTCTACAAACTAGAATAACAACTATTTAAACTAAGACTAGGATTCTAAAACAGAATTAGTAAGAAATCAATAATAGAAAGAAACCCATATTGGCTAGAAAACTAATCTAAGGGCTGAGATTCAAAATAACTAATCAATAGTTGAGATTAAGACTCCATAGTTACTAATCCTAAAGCTCCTAAGTGCCTATATAAACACAAGGTTATGGGAGTTTGATTCATCATTTGAGAAGAAGAAGAAGAAGAAGAAGAAGAAGAAGAAGAAGAGAAAGAGGTATAATCCTCTACACCAACTTTCAAATCAAGGTAAGTATTCAGGTCTAACTCTATTTTTGATTCAAATAAAAGTACAAGGTTACTTTCATTGTGTATGAACTATTCAATGGTTGTTTATCAAGTTTTATAAGTTTAATGGTAGGATACGGTAAGTATGAATTAAACTATGTTTATTAATGTTTGTTTATTGGGTTTTGTACGGAATTCAAAATTAATGGGGGCTACTTAACAAATTTTTATGTTTTGAGTTTAAGAGGAGACAAAGTCAGGCAAAATTGCCCAGATCGCGATGTTCGGCAGCCTCCTCTGCCCACCGAACAACCCAGAAACCTCTCGGCGCACCCTCGGCTCGCCGAGCCTCAATGTTGGATTATTGATCCCCTGGATTTGTCACTGAGACCCAACTCGGCGCGCCGAAAGCATGCCGAGCCTGACTTCCTGACAGACACCCCAAAATCCCATAAATCCCTTTCGGCGACCTACTCGACGAGCCGAAAGGCCGCCTAAGGTATACCGAGACCCACTCGACGATCCCTCGGCTTGCCAAGAATTTCAAAACTCGTCCGTTTGACTTGAAATTTCATGAACTAACCTATTTCGATCTCACTAGACCAATTATGATGTTACTTTTGCTCAATTATGCTTATTTCTTTTACTTAGTCCTTTATGGACCCATAGGTTGTGTTTGGTGACCATGTGATATTTTGATATGCTTCATATTACTTGTTTATTTGTTGTCCAGTATGTTAGTTAGCTATATTGCACATTGTACACATGATTTATATGCTTAGTTAATGATCACATTCTCGCTTGTACAACATTATGCTTCATGACCATGGATTTGGTCTAAAAGCTACACCCTTTGCATATGATTCCATACTTTTGGAATTCATGATAATCATGAGAGTATTATGATCTGGAAATCATAATACGTGATGAGACTTATATTTTTTTGGAGTTGAGGGACTGATCATCCCAATAGACCTATCTTGATTCCTGTCTTGTGAGACGAATGCCTGTCTTGTTGGATGGATGACCGAGTGAAAATTTGTTAGTAGATCTGTTTATGTATGACTCATAAGGAACAATTCACATTGGTGAGCTCTAGGATTTTTTCCTATGATCGGAAATAAAGTGAGGAGATTAAGACCAATAGGTCGCAAATCCTAGAAACTATGATGCACACATGGACTGGCAGTGTATTCGGAGGATGGTTTTCATCTTATTTAGCTAGGGGTTTGATCGGATGTGAAACATACATTAAACGAATACTATACAACATATTGCATATTAGATTAATTGTCTTCAATCACATGTGGTGATTTAACTTGCTAGGTGCACAACATGCATTAATAATTGAATCAGCCCATTGCATTACATTGCATATCACATCTTATTGCATCATATTCATTATTCACATATCATAATTGCATATTGATCACGCATCATATATTTATCACGTGTTATATGTTTTACTTGCATATTGGTACATATCTCATGATTTACTTGTTTATTTGTTTATATGGATTACCATTGAAGAATGACATTGTCTCTACTTCAATCTTAAATATTGTTAGTCTTGTTTACTTACAACGCTGGTGTAGCTTATGCTTTCGAGCATAACATATTTCAGGACTTTTAAATGATGAATATGAGGACCAAGATGAAGGACAAGAATGTTTTGAAGATAATAACTTTTATTAGGGTTTTATTTGATGATTTTATTAGATCTTGTAATAGGGTTTATTTGATGTAATTTCAGTACTTATTTGGTTTTCAGTAATTAATAGGAATTGATTTGAAGTATGAGACTAGTATTATTTTCTTTCCGCTGTTTTCTGTTTGAAGGATGTTATGTGATGGTTATTATCTTAATAAATTACTTTTCTACACTTTATCTTATATAAACTTGGAGACTCCATTAAGATTTCCAGGTTTGGTTCGTGACAATACTTGTGGCTTTACTTCGACAATATGCAAGTACATTTTCCAGATGATACAACAGTTCCACGGCCTTGCAGGATCGGCATCTTGATGGTGCCAAACCAAGGCACTCTCTTTAACCTTTATAAAGGACCCATCTATTGTCTCTGTATATGACTTCATAACAGGTTCTGCTATTGTTTTTCAATCAAAGCTGGTAGCTAATGCACTGGATTGGATTCCCAATCAGAGGTTTTACCCCACCTGCAAGAAGAAAAACCAGCCCAGTTTAAGGAATATACAATGTGGTTGCCAAAACATTCAAAATATGGGAGCAATATAACGATTGTAATGCAAATAATGCGATGAATGATAAATACATCTATAAGAGGCATTTCACTTCAAGAGAGCAAACAAAAAAATGGTTATAAAAGGAATGCCTGGTGGAGCCCCATTGAGGGTTCATATCTGCTCGAAGAAGCGCAAACCTCAACGACACTGATAGCTATATCATCTATGAAATCTCTAATAAGAATACGAAACATTCCGAAATAGTTGTGTGGAAGTCCAAAAGGGTTTAGGAAGTAAAAAAGAATTCATTGAAGTTTAGATGTTATAAGAGTGGAATATGAGAAACTAAAACTATGAGAAATATGTAGATGTATTAAATCAATGGAAAGACAAAGTGTTCTACCAAAAACTGAAAAAAGGGAAGATAAAGTGTGATGTAGAATTAAAATAAAAGAGACTAAATTATTAAGTGCCAACGTTGTTGAGTCATATCAGTTTTATGTAAATAATTAAGATAATTGAACCATCCAAGTAACAGTTAATTGGATCAATTTGAAGATAGGATGCGTTACTTGTTGCTTCCTGACCCTTTAAGAAGAAATTGCAAATTTAATGAATTATTTAATATTATTTTATTGCTTTAGGACACAATTGTAATTTAGTGACACATTTTAGAGAAAAACGGATGACGGCCAAAAGAAAATATAGTTGCCCATTTTATCCTCTAATTTTGCGTTAATTAAATTAGGTTAAAAGATGATTGTTGTTAAACCAATTAACAAATTCATTAATATTTGATAAAGTGTGTAGGTCCCACATAAATTATGGTAAAACCTAAAATAATCCTTCTTAAAAAGAAGAGTTTAGTTGTATTGTTATGTAAATTATATAAACAATTAGGAGTATATTTTTCAAGGAAATGGTATTTAAAAATTCAAAGATTTGTTTTTATTAAAAGTTTCAAATAAAAGACAATAAAACCATGATTTAATATTATATTACTCAAATAATTACTACTTAATTTAAAAATTATTGTACTTAAAAAGGATAATTTAGTAAAACAACATGTAATGAAAATTTATTAACTACAAAACTTAAAAAATTGGTTCAACTTTTATAAGTAGTATGATATGATATGATCACACATTCTTTAAAAAGACAAAATTATCCATCAAACCTAAAATTACTTACAGAGTATCCTTTTATATATATATTTTTTTTTCATCAAATGTAAGTTCTAACCAATGGCTTTGATTAAAATCCCTTTTGAGTAAAGCTCTTCACATTGAAGCCCTTCCATTTGTAGGAAGCTACAATAAACAAGTCGAAAGTTTTAACCCATGGCTTTGATTGAAAGTCCTTTTGAACAAGGATCCGGATCCTCTCAAGTTACAATTACCTGTTAGTTGATTTGAAACCAATTAGAATGCGACACGTGAGATTAAGTGCTTAACTAAAATATATTTAAAATTTTTAAGCGCAAAAATCGAGGACAAAAGCACTTCATCATTAATAATAATGTAACACTTTATCTCACGTGTCACATTCTAATTGGTTCCAAACCAACCAAGTACTAGCAGTCAGCCTGTGCATCGCACGGGCACACAAAGAAAGTTGATAAATAAAATATTAAAAAAATATAATATATATATATATAAAAGAATCGATAATACAAATTGGCATCGCTAAGATCTATATACTTTTATTATACACTTTCATAATAGAATTGTCCTTATGTACACATGTTTAATAAGATTTGTAAAATATTGGGCTTTGTAATATTGTTAATAATTCTTATTAAGAATAAACATTTGATTTTACTCATATGTCCAATACTCTAATATAACCTACCAACAATTTCCTGAACTTATGTACTTTACGTTCAATAGTGATTCCTCTATAGGCTGATGTTTTTCTTTTTATGCATTATAACCTTTGATCATATTCGAACATTGAGGATGTAAATGTACTAAGAATAAAAAAATCGTAACATCTTGACACTTGAATCATTAAGACTCAAAATTGAAAATAGTAAATTCATAACATATTTTTTTACTTTATAAGAAAATATGGACCAAAAATAATGGAAATGCAAATATATGAGTTTCGAAAGAAAAAATCTAACAAAGGCCACCTTTTAACAACAAAATAACAAATTAACATAACGAAAGATAAATCTAGTTATTAAAGACAACAATGTGAGAGAAAGAGGAAAAAACATGATTTATAATCTGAAATAAAGGAGAATGCACATACATATAGATTTATAATCCCAAATCATTATACATTGAGCAAAAAGCAAACATGAGTTACATGTCAATATAGTAAACGACTCTATTACTCGATTGCTTGTCAGATAAGCATAAATGATCTAGTACTAAATTATAATGAATATATAATATTAAGATGTTGAATAGATGGACAAAAATCAAGACATCATTATGTAAGACTTCGAACGAAAAAAAACCGAAAACTTATCAAATACATGCTAAGATTGATGCCTAATATATCATAGATGTTCAGAAGCCTATCACATGTACAAACACATCCAATAGTGAAACATGAAACTAAGAGAGTGTGATATAATACTCTGTGTGTGTGTGTGTGTGTGTGTGAGAGAGAGAGAGAGAGAGAGAGAGAGATTAATGGATAAAGATGACTATTTTTTGAATAATGAAAAAATAAGGAACACAATAAATTAAAAAATATTTGTATCCCTTGTATTTTTTATATCAACAAAAGAAATGACCATCGGTATCTCATGTTCACTTATTAATTTTTTAGTCTAAAGAAATTGAATGTCTAGTGATGATAGATTTTGAAGGCCTAGTAATGACCCGACATTTGATGGGCCTTACATGAGACTCCCCTTTTATTGGAACATAATAGAACATGCATATACCAATAAATGGACAATTGGTAGAATATGCATATACTTATAAATTAAAAACTAACTTCAATCTCACACTTTACATACCCTTAAATGGACAATTGGACCATTATCTACAGTTATCGCACAATAGACAGGCATTTTATTTTTTTTGGATATGTTATTTATTAGTAAAATATTAACATCATAATAGATAATTACTTATTATTAAATGGATAACCGTAGGGGTGCAACTCGGGTTTATTCGGGTTGACATCAACCAAAAGTCAAATAGAAGTTAATGAAGGTTGACCCAAAATCGAACCAAACTAAATTGAAAACCAAAATTCCCAACCCAAAAATCGAATCAATCCAAAACCGAGACCTAATCAAAAGAAATCCAATTCATTTGGATTGGTTGGTTTTTGGGTTGAACCACCCAAGTTCTACTCGTAGGTAATCCGGCCGGTTTTATAAATCTAATCAAATGTCTTGAAATCAAATCCAAATCGAACCAAAATTAATTTGAATCAATCAATTTTCGAGTTGAACCACCCAAGTTATACCCCTAGGTAACCTGCCATTTTGTCAAAAATAAGTAAACCGTTGCATCACTGTATTTAAGAAAAAAAATATATGAATTTTTTAACGTGACCACGCCACCAATATGCTACAGTTGAGAGGTTTTAAAGTACCACGTCACCTATCTGCTACAAGAGAGGTTATAGTGAATCGAGAGAGCGGAGATTCAAAGTCAAACAACCTAGAAAACCAAAAAGATGCATTTAATGTTAAAAAAATATTTTTTATTAATATTTTGAAAACAAAAAACATGCAAAATTATAATAGGCCTCCACGTCACTGCTTGGCTACAGTGACATGAAGTTTTGCTTTAATATATATATATATAGATTTGTAACTTGAGAGGATCCGGTTTTTCCATTTGTAGGAAGTTACAGCAAACAGGCCTTTAGTTTCACCATGTCCGATGTAGAAGAAAACAAAACGTTTGTTCAGTTTCGGCGCCAACTATACTATAAATAACAGAACCAACTGAAATCCCCTTTTCTCTACTGTCTCTCTATGCAACAATCAATGGCGATGATCGACGAGGGTTTCAGAGAAGAAACCTCCACAACCTGCACAGTCTTGGGCGGCCGAAGCTTCATAGGAAGATCGCTTGTCTTGAAGATCTTAAACATTAATAGATGGATTGTTAGAATCGCTGATTCCGCTCCTTCACTGCTTCTCGATCCCAAGGAGCACAATTCGATCCTATCTGAAGCGATTTCTACTGGTCGGGCCTCGTATTTCCAGGTTGATGTTCGTGAGAAATCTCAAATAGTTAGAGGTGTGCAATCCTTGTGTTTCGATCTTTTATTCCTCATTTTGCTTATGTTTCCCATTCTTTTGATCGTAATCTTAAGTTCTGTTTTCTTTGGATTATTTGATTTCACTTCATTTTGGGATTTATTGAATTTCATTTCTGGGTTTTTAGTTGTAGTTTTGAATTTCTGAGCTGTGATCCCTATTAAACATAGAAAACCAAAGAGAGATTAGTCAAAAACCATGGTGTGCCGTGATATTGTTCTTCGATTGAGTGATGATATGTCTGGTTTCTGTTCAGTTCAGGATTCATATATAGGCGTTCTGTTGGATTGGATGATTGTAATTTTCTTTCAGTCATTTAGAACAATCATAAGTTTAATGGAAGATGGAAGATGGAGTTCTCTCTCTCTCCCTGAACTCGTCTTCTTTTTTTCTCACTGTTCAAACTATATTAACTCTGTTATATATGTTAACTGAAATTGCAACTCAAATGAACTATGCAAGGAAAATAATAATTTAGAGTTGGCACAATAAGTGAGGATAAACTCAATTTTAGACATGTCAAGCAATGGATTTTTTATGATTGTCTGGAATTCATGTAGTGCATGCGAAGTATGCTAAACGAGGTTATTTTATGTATTTAGTGTGGAATTGGTACACTACATCTTCCTCGAAAATAATTGCTGCAGAAGTTTAATGGGGGTTGGATTTTTGATTTAGAGGATAAGCTCTTAAGACTAGGTGGAAAAAGACATCTCTCTCTGTCTCTCTCTCTCTCTCTCTCTCCTTGCACACTTGTAGATGCACACACACACACACACGTGTGTGTGTGTGTGCCCGTGCACAGGTGGAGGTCCCTGGGTGTGTTTGTGTGTGTGAGCGCACTTTTATGAGATCCTTATCAATTTTATGCCTTTCTGCATAATGCGTGGATACTTTTTTAGTTTTCTGCATAATGCGTGGATACTTTTTAGTTATCTCTGAATTGACATCCTCACTTTTTTTAGCCTATTTTATTACCCATTTATTGAAAGATTAAAAAAAAAAGGTTACTTATTTTTCCACTAAATTTCTCACACGAGTGGCTACAGTGTTCCCCACAAAAGGCATCTGTATGTCTCAATGAAGACATGTTTTGATCCATGAGGCTAGAGGTATCATTTGTTTCACTTTGAGATGCAGATGGTCAGATGATCATCAGTGATAAAACTAACTCAAAGTTTCAGAGATGACATAAATCCATGCTTGCTTTTGGTTATTCCTATTGCTTGTTTAAGCCCTCTGTGCCCTGCATGAACTTAATCAGTCCTTTCCATCCCTTTATTTACATGAGCTGTACAACTTAATATAATGTTTATTTCAAAATATACATGTAAGTATTACAATCTTCCTGTCTTCCTCTAACTTGTTTGGACTAAGAAATATTTTCTATTTTCTATGATTTGCTTCATTTGCAGCTATTGAAGGTTCATCTGTTGTCTTCCATATGGATGCTACTGATTCATCTTTACATGATTTCTATGTTTTATACATGATTACTGTTCAAGGTAAGTCCCATTTTGATATATTAGGTTGATCTTAGTACTTCTTGGTGCTAAAGCATACAAGGAATGATGACTAATATTCATTTCATTCAGGTACCAAAAATGTTATTAATGCTTGTAGAGAGTGCAAAGTCAGAAGGCTAATCTATAACAGTTCTGCTGATGTAGTTTTTGATGGTATACATGGTATACGTAATGGAGATGAGTCCTTGCCATATCCTTGGAAAGTATGTTTTATTTTTAGAGGAGTCTTTCATGCTTAAAAGTTTTATTTAGGTTCGTTATGAATTTTCTATTAGCATCCTTGTTTTTTGCTAATACTTTTTGATGTATGCCATGATACAGTTTGAGGACATGTCGAGGGATTTTAAGGTTCAAGCAGAGTCATTAGTCTTGTTTGCAAATACCATTGATGGCCTTTTAACCTGTGCCTTGCGTCCAAGCAATGTTTTTGGACCTGGAGATACATGTTTTGTGCCATTTCTCACAACTGAAGCAAAATC
>JAUPMG010000011.1:912737-936630 GCA_031762675.1 Pachysandra terminalis
AATTTATATATCTTTTGTTAATATTTAAATAAAAAGTCAACATAAGGAGTGTCTTTGCATTACAGTGCAAACCTCAGGAGGTGTAAGTGGCGTTATTGAAAGGTGAGGGGGTGTAAGTGGAGTTTACCCAAAATATATATATATATAAAATATTTTAATTTAACCTTACTTTCACACCCCAACAAATTACAAGCAAAACCTTTTATTTTACTCTAATCTGCATGCTAGATGTTAGATGGTGCATGTTAGAAGGTAGTATAAAATAGATTATTTTTATATTTTTATAAAATCCCTCAAAAATTTCAAAATAACCTCTTTAGTTTTATCTGCGTTTGAAAGGTCAAATCTGTAGATTGTAGACGTTTTCATATACAGAACACGAATAGCATAGAAAATCACCCAATCCCACGGATTGTGTGACATAGGTTAGAATAGAGCAGTCCATGAAGTTGGATTATTTGCTGCACCGCGCATGTACCCCATGTTGTAGCGGGAGCGGGAGCTAGAGCAAGAGCAGGAGCGAGAGCGCGAGAGCACCAAACTTGAAAATAATTTGTAGTCTAGAGCGCCTATAGTCAATATATTGTATATATAAATATAAATTATAATTTATGTATAAAAATATTTCAATTTTCATTCTTACGCTAATCCACGTATACAACAATGTATAAAAGAAAATAATATAAAAAATATTTCAATTTAACCTTATTTTCGGTATAAAATAGATCTACTTTTATATTTTCATAAAAACTCCTAACAAATTACAAACAAACCCTTTAGTTTTATAATTTTACTTTAATCCGCATACTGAGTAGTATAAACCAGATCTATTTTTATATTTTCATAAAAACCTCATAAAAATTACAAAAAAAATCCTTTACTTTCAACAGATTTGGCTTTTCAAATCCGTGGATTGGGGACATTTCTGCGTTCTGAACGCAGATTCACGTTATGAGTACAGAAACGCCCCCCTTATCCCACGGATTGGGTGACATAACTTGTACCTGCATTGGAATGATTGTAAACCCGTTATAATGCATTAGAGTACAAGCATTTCAATGCAGGATACAAACATTACAAAATGCAGTGCAACAAATCATCCAGCTTCGTGGACCAGATGAAATACTCTCCAGCTTCAACAAGACCTCTTTTTACGAAAATACCTATATTGATGTAAACGTTTCGGATGATATTTGAAACCGAATGTAGTTGCTACTTCAATTCTGCATTTCTCTCAGATGTATGACCCTATCAAACAATAACTAGGTCCACCAGATGTATGACCTTATCAAACAATAACTAGGTCCACCATCAATCATCCAAACATCAGAAAAAAGTTAGGATTTTATTTCACTTTGCTTGATAACATTAGTTAGCGATTTTCCAATTTAGTATTGCTTTTCGAAAGTTGGTACCAAAAGCAAGAAAGAAAGAAGCAAAAAAACATATTTCACAAGATTTTCTTGTGAAACAAAACCGTTTGGTAGTTTAACAATTTTGTGCCGAGAAACAAAAAAGTAGGTTCGAAAACGGCAAAAAGAAAAAGAAAAAAGCAAAGCAATTGCTTGTTACTTCTTTGGTCATAAATTGTTACCAAACACTATGATTAAAATTTGAGTCGATCAACGTATTGACCAATGTACAACCTATTATAAAACATTGTGGGACTCAATCTCATTGCAAATGATGATATGAGTTCTTTATTGTTTCGACCTTTGGTCATTTTATTCATTCAAATTAATTTTGCAGGTTGATATTAATACTTAGTTCAAAACATTTGTAAGTCATCCACAATTCAGAAATTTATTTTATGTAAACCAAAGAAGAAGAGAAAAAAAATCTAAAATCGTTTGAAAACTATCGATTTTCTGAAGAAGAAAAAAAATTTAAAATAAAAATAAATGCCCAAAGTTCAACAACTTTCCAAAAAGAAAAACTACACAAGTAGAAAAAGGAGGAAGAGGAAAAGAAAGAGTACAAGAAACTCATCAATCTTTAAAAATGGTCATCGATCGTCGAAGATAGTTGTCGATCGTCGAATATAGTCATTGATCATCAGAGAAGATGACAGGTGCTTTCATTCCTCCAAAGACTTTAGAAGCCATCAGACTTTCGAATTTAAGTACAAAAACAATTTATTGTTTAATGTAAGAAACAATGATTTATTGCTTCACTTTTTGCAAATAAATTGCTTTTTGCTTCTCTAAAAATAATTCTTAAATGTACAATCAAAAGTTCTTTTTGCTTCTTATAGCAGAAAAACACTTTCGAAAAGCAATACCAAACGGAGCCATCTACCACTCTCCACAACTCGCCCTCAATCTCTTCTATCATCTTAAATTACTGCTTTAAGAATTGTTCCCAAAACCCCATATATTCAAAAAGAAAACTTCAAACTTCGACCACTAATTATTGATGCATCTCTATTTTCTGATCTTCAATTCTTATAGACAAGATTACATGTTTGGACAAGATTAACGAGATGAATTCAATTTACAGATTCACCATCACCTTTGGAAACATAGAACTTGATAATTTTATTTTTACAGGGAAGAACAAGGAAATAAATATTACTCAATAGAATTCTACAAAATTGAATAGCCATTTGATCTCTCGACTTACATTTCAAATTCAGAGAGAGTGGGATATCATATTACCATACAATCTCCCTTTTGATCCAGCTCAGCTACCTGTGGCATTATTCACAGATATGTTTCACTTGGACCAAGATACTCTGTGTTATAATCTCATTGTTATACAAACATGATGTCCTCCTTTGATATTTGCAACTTCCCTCTGTTCCCTTTGCTGCTTCTCTCTGCTCCTTCCTGTTGCCCTCGCTGAGATTTGCACGAAAGTTTATTTCAACACATTACAGTTACAAAAATGTCATGCAATTTCCAACAATGACAGTTACAAACCATGAGATTTGCACGAAATTTTATTTAAAACTAAAATGCCATGCAATTTCCAACAATGGCAGTTACAAACCATGCTGCATCAAGCCATGAACTATGTTGATGCAAGCGAAACAGATATATTTATATACATTCCAAAGCTCAAACAATACATAGCAGGGTGCAAGATCACTATATAGGATAGTGTTGAGGCCACAATACAGTTCTCAACAAGGTTGTTAAATCGTGAATCGAATCGAAAATTGTTAAGGGCCATTTAGAATCGAATCGTAATTTTGAATCGTAAATCATAAGATTCATAGTAATTTTAGATGTAGGGTTTGGGGTTTAGGTTTTGGGATTTATCTTAGGAAAAAGGCTTTTTATTGTTTAAAATATGTAAACAATATTTATATTCAATTGTTTGTCTTTTAGAACAAACGAGAAAAAGGGTAAATCAATAAAAAAAAAGAGGACATTTTTATTTGGTGTTGCAGAGTTGCATCGTACAATTAAATCATAAATCGTAAGATTCATCGTATAGATCGTAAGATTCAAACATTTTTCACTGATTTGAATCGATCTAGGGTCAAATGGAATCAAATCGTAAGATTAATACAATGAATCGTAAAGAGTTTAACAGAGTTTCTCAACACCGTAGTAATCAAGGACTCGAGGGGGAGCTGATATACATCAAATGAACTGGTTATTGAATGAACATGACAACATGAGGTGCTGAATGCCAGAGTCAAAAACATATTTAGAAATGCTGTACACATCTCATATCACTGGTCTTTTAAGTGCAGATAAGTCTAAATATGCAATAGCCAAGCAAAATAACAACCACAGCAGCACTCATTTTCTTTGACAAACCTCGCTTGAGTAAGTCCCACAAGTAAATATTTAATGCTTTAGGATTTAGGTGCCAAGCCTAGTTAACTACTACTAGGTAGTTCAACAGTTTTTATTTCTTTTAATCATTAAAATTGTTTTCATGGTTTTAATGAACATGATGAGATATAATAAAGTGACAATTTTTAAAAATACTAACATAAACACACCAGAGTAAGGCATCTGAATAATAGAAGAAAAAGGAAACAAAATTCAGACAAATGATGCTCAGGTATGAGTGAGAATCTGAATGCTTTGAGCTAACAATACTCCAATCACAGCCATTGCATAATAAAATGAATATAAATCCAATTTTGAAAAATTTTCTAGTGTGAAACATTTTGAAAAGGGATCATTCAGAATGGAACCGGCTGTTGTATCCTAAACAGCCGCCAGCCACATTATCCAAACAGATCAATGGACAAATACCTGATAGAATGATCATTGGCCATATTTTAGAAATAATAATTGTCCTGATTGAATGATCTAATATGAGTGCTACTACTGTGCTACCCCATGTTCGGCTCCGTTGTGTTTCACAGGGAAATGTTTTAGGCGACACTAAATTTTTCTCAATGAAACCTTTTTGAAGGTCACAAAAATAGGTCAGGTCCAATTCAAAGAGAGCAACGAAAAACTGAGTTTTGTTTTTCATAAATGCTTTAAATCCTCTTTCAAGAACACAAAAATATGCCAGACCTCATTCAGAGAGAACAAAAAAAAAACTGTGTTTCTTTTTTCCCCCATAAATGCTCTCCCTTACAACTCCCCAACAGATTTCAGTGCGAATTGATAGACCAAAAACATTTTTAATCCAAATGTTTTTAATAGCATAACCAAAGAAAGATAATAAGATTTTAATAGATATTTTGTTTCATACTCTGTTCACAACATCTGTGAATAATGTAAACAATTTGATTTTCATAAATGTAGGCTTAGGTTCAGCCTATTAGCACCCGTGAAACAAATGATGGTCTCATGCCTTCAGGGAAACTAGTTTATTATTATCGTCCTGGTCTACTCCATGGTCTACAGTAGTAAGTAGTAACAAACTTAATGATAGATCAGGTCATTTCAATCTACTGGCTTTCAACCAGATAATACATAGTTCACATCTAATTGTTATATAACCAACCACTCTAGCCAAATTGGAAGCCATTATCATTGTGAACACAGGCTATGGAGACCATCATCATACTACCCATTTTGCTTCTGGATCTCTATTTTGATTTGTAATATCAAGTGCCTCTGTAAAGTGATTCATAACTTATGATTGTCATATTTCCTTGGTTTAAAGATGGTTAATCTTCCTGTAGTCAGTTGGATGGTGACAGCATATCTCGAGAAAAGACTAAAATGCAAAACTTAATCTTGATGGCTATTACAAGGGCTTACCATCTTGGATTTTCGGAGATCTGCAACGTTGTTCTCTCCAACATTGAAAAAAAGAATTTCGGAGAAAGAGAAAAAGGAATTCCAAAAAGCCTTCTACTCTTTTCTTCTACTTCAAGAAGAAGCACATGTACATGAAAAGAAGATTTCATTTATTGGATCTTTTATTAAATGCAAATTGACTGCTTTACCCAGTTAATAAATCCTACATAGAAAAATATGAAGGGGCCATTTATGGAATACAAATAGGAAAAAAAGTGACTAACTTAGCATACAAGGCCAACCATTTTAAAATAATTATTGAATATAGTTGAACTCAAAGAAAGCCCTACATTTCAACTTAACAAGCTAATCACATGGTTTAAATAGAGAACCAATGCGAGTAAGAACGAATTCAAACAGGTTAAAAATTAATAAACAAAATATATTTAGTCTCTTTAAAAACTAAATCATAAAAGTGTCCATGATACCACATATTGTGATTAATTGACTAAATTGTACCAATATGCAAATCAATGATGTTATCCATTAGGAACATTAAACTCTGAAAAGCTTATTACCTTTACATTACAACTTAACAAGCTAATCACGTGGTTTAAATAGAGAACCAGTGCCAGTAAGAACGAATTCAAACAGGTTAAAAATAAATAAACAAAATATATTTAGTCTCTTTAAAAACTAAATCATAGAAGTGTCCATGATACCACATATTGTGATTAATTAACTAAATGGTACCAATATGCAAATCAATGATGTTATCCATTAGGAACATTAACTCTGAAAAGCTTATTACCTTCCTCAAGACAAATGACAAATATAAATACGCCACTTCCCATTCATCTTCAGATAATGTGCCTGCATATGATAAAGCATGCGCTCAATCAGAAGCAAATCCAAGAACAGGAGTAATCAAGTGAAAACAGGGTTTAGAAAAATATTTAGAAGGCCAAAAGGAGAATAACAGAAACGCTAAGAATTAGACCTTTGTCTTAAGTTAAGTGTCAAAACAGAAGAGCAGAGTTATAGTACACTCACTCTGGTCCTGGTTTCCATCACCCAAGGCACCAAGTCTACGCATGAGTTCCGTGAATTCGGGCTTTTTCAAATACTCGTCTACAAATTCATGGGAGTTCTTTACAAAAACAAGCTCCAAATCATACTGCAAGATACAAATACAAGTAGCATCTATAAAAAAGAATTGCATATGCATCCCAATCTAAGTGATATATACAGACAAATGTCGCACAAATAAAATGTAGAATTCCATCTTTAGTAGCTTTTACAGATGGTAATGAGTGATAATAACAATAGTTTTGCAATTAGTACTAGTTCTCTGGGTAAATATGAGAGTATCCATACTCATGGTTTTAAATATCGCCTAAATTTCCCCCTCTATATGTCGTCGAAATTTTGCCAAATTTGTCCAAAATTTCCCCTTTTTTTTGCCACAAATATTGATGCCCCTTTGAAAGTCAAATAAACCCTTACTAACTTCAATTGTTTCAAACTTTTGCAAGTATTGGGCTTCTAATCCAAATCTAACAACTCCATTTTACGATTTTATGAAACAATATTAGATTAAAATACAAAATGCATGTTGATGCATTTACATGCATTAAAAATGACTATTGAATCTAAAGGGGGTGAAAATCAAACTCTTGGAAAATATGTTTTCTCCTCTTTTCATACTTAAAAACTAAATGACACTGTCTATTAACGTAATAAACAAAAATTATAAAAATATAAGAATTTGAAAAATGAAAAAACATTACAATGCATTAGTAAAATGAATGTAATTATAATGGCTTCCCAAGTAAATTGTATAATGATCACCCTAAGGATTGTGACTTCAAGCTGTCTCGACACTCAGTGATATGATTTGTCATTTGTGAGCTTGCATTTGGACCATGTATTTAGAAATTACATTTTTATGATATTAAACTCTCTTTTTTTTATCAGTAAAATGTTCCTTGTATTATTGAGTAAAGAAAACATTCATTACACAGTCACAGACTCTATACTCTTAATCTATACAACTATACCCAAAACAACCCCACTTACATACAAAACCAAAGAAGCTCCCTAAAATTTCTGGTATTGATGTAATCCCAGAACAAACCCCAATTACAGTCAAAATCTACAAACTTGATGCCTCTGAATTCTGGCAAAACAGAGACCCAAAAGAATAATCATGCCAAAATTTTATCAATCAACTTTTGAAAAGATAATTCCTTTCCTTCAAAGGTTCTGCTGTTCCTCTCACACCAAATCGACCACAAAATTGCAGCCGGACAAGAATTCCATAAGACTGCACTCCTCCTTCCACTTTTTTTCTTTCTCCAGCCCCAAGTAACTAACTCATCTTTGAGACCGCATTGCATAACTCGCTGCACTCTGAATCTGTTGACGAACCAAATCCAAATTCTCCAAGAGACCTCACATTGAAGGAACAGGTGTGCTCCTGTTTCCTCTTCCTTCTTCCATAAACAGCATCTAGAAACTAATTGCCAGCCTCTCTTTTTCAGATTATCTATAGTGAGGACCCTATCAGCAACAGAAGTCCACAAGAAAAAAGAAACTTTGGGTGGAATTCCGAACCTCCAAATCAATCTCCATGGTCCCTTTCTTCCGGCTCTCTTCTGTCGTATGATGATACATTGACTTCACCGAGGAAAAACCACCCCCGTCCCATTTCCAAACCCTCATATCACACCCCTTCCTAATTCTGGTCTTGTATATTACCTCCAGCAGATTTACAACACCCTCGACTTCCCAATCTAACACATTTCTTCTATGAATCAAATCCCAACACCCCTCCCCATTCAACTTGCTCAAATAATCTATCACCCACGCATTGGTATTTGAAGCTACCGCTGATACCTCTGGGAACCAATGTAAGAGTGAAGAATCTCCAACCCAAGTATCTTTCCAAAATTTATCCCCATTCCCCACCCTATAATGAATACCTTTAAGTAAAGTCACCCGAAGATTACTAATAATATTCCAAAAACCCGTACCATGTGCAAATCTGCACTTTAGAAAGCCAGCCCCCTTCCTCTACACCGTATTTAGCACTAATGACCTCCCTCCATGAACTCCCATTCTATAACCCGAACCTCCATAGCCATTTGGCTAGAAGAGCCACGTTGAACTTGTAAAGGACCTTAACCCCAAACCCCCATTCTCCTTGTTGTAGCAAACTTGGGACCACTTAACTAAATGGAATTTTGACTGATCTCATTTCCATTCCAAGAAAATCCCTTTGGAGTTTCTCTAACCATCTAGCAACCGATGTTGGGATCTTCAAGATTGACATAAAGTAAGTTGGGAGAATGGACAAAACATTTTTTTATTAAAGTCAATCTACCCCCCTTCAATAAATATCTAGACTTCCAAGATGCCAATTTCTTCTCCGAACGTTCCACCACTTTATTCCAAACACCTTTACTCTTATATGCAGCCCCCAAAGGTAAACCCAAATAGGAATATGGTAAAGCCCCTATCTTGCACCCCAACCACTTGGCCAACGGATTTAGATTATCAACTGTCCCTACACCGATATATTCAGATTAATATGTAGCCTCGATACCGCCTCAAAACATAAAAACACACATCTTAAAGCTTTCAAATCCCCGACAAAATATTAAAGTATCATCGGCAAATTGAAGAAAAGATGTACTAGGAGTCGATTTCTTAACTTTCACACCATGAATCATCCCTAATACCTCCAAATGACATATCATCCTCCCAAGACTCTCCACCACCATAATAAATAAAAAAGGGAAAAGGGGATCACCTTGTCTAAGTCCCTTGGAAGACTTAAAGAAACCCACCACCGAACTGTTCACCAAAACTGAAAATGAAGGAGACGAAACACAAAGCTGATCCAATTTATCCATTTCGCCCCAAAACCCATCCTTTTCATTATGTATGATAAAAAAAGTTCAGTTCATGTGGCCATAGGCCTTCTCCATATCCACCTTACAAATCAACGCTCTCTCTTTATTTCTCATAATCGTGTCAATACACTCATTTGCTATGAGTACCCTGTCCAAGAATTGTCTTCCTCCCACAAAATCACTTTGCTATCTAATGCCCCTTCTTTCTTTGAAATAATGACAATGAAGGTTGCATTAATATTCTTCACAGCCCGCTCTTTACCAAAAATTCTGCAAACATCTTCATTACATGACTTTTTACGACCCCCAACACTTCATATAAAAGGCTACAGTAAACCCGTCCGGCCCCAGTGCTTTGTCCCCATTCATTTCTTTTAATGCTCCTCAAACATCCCTCTTCAGTGAAGGTTTTTCCAACTTATCCACCTCTGAAGACGAAAATCCTTCAAACTCCAAACCGTCAAACACCAGTCTACTTCGGATCCCCTCATCAAATAATTTAGTATAATAGTCGTCCACCTTCTTTATTCTCGCCTCATCTTCCCTAATCACACCATCCACTTCAATTTTTCTAATTGTATTAACCCTATTCCTTGCATTCGCCATCTTATGAAAAAACTTTGTATTTTTATTACCTTCCTTCAACCAAATTGCCCTTGACTTCTGTCTCCAACTGATTTCCTCCAACAAAGCCACCCTAGCAAATTCCTTTTGTAGATCCTCTCTTTCCGCCCTCTCCTCTCTTCCCATTACCCCCTTATTTTCTTTTCCATCCAGTAGTTTAATATGATCTAATAATTTCCCCATTCTATTTTCCACTCTCCCCAATTTGTCTTTATTCCACTTCTTTAATTCCTCCTTCAACAATTTTAATTTTCTGCACAAAATGAAGCTTGAATCCCGCCCCCCCCCCCGTATCATTTTCCACCAACTATACTCCCTAAGAACAGAATTGTAAACTGGCAACACGAGCATAATGGCTATAAGAGTCTAATGAAGATGTAGCTTCTCATCTAACCAAAAACACAGCATTCTTCACACCTATTTGTTCTTAATAAAATATCCACTTAAATAGCAACTAGAGCAATAATGCCAACAAGCAGGAAAACAAATGATAAATGTCTTAGAAACTATATACAAACCTCTTCTGCCAATGATTTGAAGACATGGAATGGGACAATCCATTCAGGACAATCAACAGCATCCTGCAACAAAAGCCCATATCATATAAACAAGAGAGTGAAACATTTAGTAAACTGTTCAAATTTAGATAACTAATGGTCCAAGTCATTATATGTTTGTGGTTTTCAAACCTTCTATTTATTTATTTTTTTTGATAATTGATGAATTGTATAAAGAAGGCAGAAAACAAAGATACAGACTCTAGGCTCGAGAGACAAGGTACTCAAGCCAAAAAGCGGAAAGAAAACAACATGAGCAAAACTAAAACACTCAACCAAAAGATGTACATTCCTCACTAGACGGAAAAAATAAAGATCACCACATCTCCTGCAGTGTTGCCTCCGCAGGAACCCCAGCAACCAGGTCATCACTCCCCAAACCCACCCCTCCTAGCCAAAAACTCAGTCATCCGGTTGGCCTTATGAGACACAAGGTGAAACAAGATGTTCCATTCGTGCCCTAAGGACCAAACCAATCGAACCAAATGCAGAAATCTCCAGTCACACTGTTGGACTCTCCCCAGCCAGTTAATAACGGACGCTGATGAGCTACCCACAACCAAACTCCGATACCCCCTCTCTCTGGCATATCTCAAGCTAGTCCCAATGGCAACAAGGATAGCACGCCTCCCCTCTCCTCCTACCACCGGACCAAAGAAAACAAAGAGGATACCGCCACTGCTATCTCTAAACACACCACTCTGTCTAGAATGTCCAACCGCCTCCTGGGAAAAACCATCCACATTCAGCTTCACACACCCAGCAATTGGGGGAGACCAGACCAACTGTGCCGAAGCCAAAACACTGTCACTCACCGATATCCTGTACCACTCTCTGCGAATCTCCTCAGCCCTCATACCACTGAACTGAGTCCTCACTGCCGCCCAAGAAGTCATAGAAGTCATAATCCCCTCAATCACACTGGAGGTCGAGGAAGAGCAATCCTGAAAGATCCTCTGATTACGCTCCTTCCAAATATGCCATAAACTAGTCATGAAAGTGGAACGATAAAACATACGGCCCCTCACAGCCAAATCGGGAAAGCTCCACTGTGCAAATAACTGGCAAATACTCCCGGGTATCACCCATATCCTCCCAATGAAGCTCAAGAAGAACCTCCATACCATGGCGACCATCATATAGTGAAGAAAGAGGTGGTCAATCGTCTCCTCCGCCTGACATAGTGTGAATTGGACTGGACTGAGAAGGACGCACACCGGATTTGAAAGCACAATCGGCCCCTAATTTAGCAAAGCAACTATCGAAATCTAGCATTGGATTGTGAATCAGATTCTCACGGCCATGCCCCACGACAAATTCAGCACCTGGCTCGCTCACCTCAACAACATTATGCCACACGCCCCTATTCCATCTTCGGTACTTAACTCACCATGCTTGGATTTCACGCTACTACCCACTCTCAGTGTACTTTTCCTGCAGTAAAACTTTTGCGTTTGCCCTAAACCATTCTCAATCTGGTCTGAATATGGATTTCCAATAACAAGGGGGGAAACATAAACCTCAGGATTGCAATTCATCTTCCCTTCATTCTCTAGCCGCTTAATCCTCGAGCACAAGGACTCCAGTGATTTTCTGAACTGGAGCAAGAAACTCCTGCAAACAACCCTGAATGGATTGCATCGATAACACATTCGCCCTAACCCCATTGCTTGGATCTGCGTCAACCCCCTTATCATCGCACATAAAACCTGCTTCCTGCTGCTGAAGATCAAGCTTCTTCATCGCACGTGCCCTTTGACATGGATCTCAGATTGTGACCCACCCCCTAGTTAGAGGAGAGATTCTACACGATCACCTACCTGTAGAGAAGGATGTTGAAGACGAGGCCGAGGGCCTAAAAACCACTTCCCATCCCCAGTCCAAAGGTCCGTGATCCCCCTTCAATAGGACAAGCCGGCTCTTCTTGTGCTTTGGGCCCTGCATCAATACAAGGCCCAAGGCCCAAGGCCCCTGCTAGACCCCGCGTCACTCACCCCAATAGGATCGAAGTCCACAAAATTGTTACCCACTATCTAACCCAAACCCAAAGATGGGTGTTCACAAGCAGCTGCGCACCTAGGCCTAGGCGGAATGGACCCTGCAGCCCAAGACGATGCCGACTAATAGGGCATGCAGCCCAGGACGCCCCCCCTTCACCGCATAAAACCTCTCATTTCCACGGTTTGCTCTATTCTCCACTCTGACAGCCTCCTTATCACCTCCAGCATCCTACTTAGCCAAATCAGTATTGAATTTGAAATTCTATAGCCACCTTTCACCTGCCCTACCCTTGAAGTCTGCGACTGGCTAGTACGGGCGCCCAAGCTATCTGCGCTGACAGAGCCACCCCTACCATCATCTAGGTCAACAGGACCACCTGGCATGCCACATCCCTTCAACTACTTCACATCATCACCATCTACTCCGACCTCAAACCGCTTCTCTAGAGAGCCCCGTTCAGCTACAATGAGAACACAGACCTCAAATCATCGACGGCCGTCGGACAGCCAAAAGGACCTCGGAATCTTCCACACAGCATTGACCCACACATCCATATTCACCTTTAAGAATCCATCTCCAACATCCTCAACCGAACACTCCGAACTGGAAAGACCTCTAAAGAAATCCCCAATCAAACTAATGAAGTTCTTATTCCATAGGTGCTCCGGAACTCCCTCGATGGATATACGCCAACCATGACACAGCAAGGAGCGACAAAGGAACCGGAAGGAGGAATGACCAGACCTGGTGGAAGGACGAAAGAAAATTGGGGGGATCCGCCTGTAGACAAAATACGCGCATGTTCGACGTCAGTGTTCCTGGAACTCGCATCATTCCCATTGCTCTTCAATGCCTTTCTCCCAGCCAAAGCAATAAAGTTCCACCCTCCTTCCACCAGCGGAAAGAACAGAGATCTCCCCCTATTAGCGTTGCCCATCACAAAGATTTTCATAAATTCCCCTCTCCGGTAACGATAAAATTCTGCAATCAACACCTGTCTACCAGTTCTCACGGAACCCAAAACGCGAGGTTTTCGACCCAAGTTGTCAATGGTGGAAATCATGTTCACAGTCCAAGAGTGTTCTTCCACAGAAAACCAAATCCAAGTGTGACCAACAGACCTAGCCTCCGTCACCTTCCGAAGCGATCGATCAGCTTCAAAGAAAAAAACCTTGTGGTCGGCTCTCACCCTGACTCTATCTTGTTGACCACGAACACCCTCTGCCATTAAAGTCATAGATAACTAATGGTCCAAGGTATCATAGTTTCTCATTTTTCAGAACTTGTAGTTTCAAATAGTTTTAGCCTCTTAAAATTACCTGTGCACACTCTCAGTATTCTTGCCTTTTCTTTTTTGAATAAAGTAGAATCATTAAGAAAAAAGGAAAATGTACAAAAGGGCCACAAAGGACATAAGAAAATTCAGTAAAACCAAAAGCATATCTTAAAGTGGGACAAGCCTAGGAACCAGCATCTCCTCGAAAGGAATACATACAAAGATAGAATCCCAGTCAACACCCCCCACCCACCCATCTGCATGAGTATCTGCAATGGCGTTCACATGAGAGAACAAAGTGTTCAAACCCCGGGCGATGTCGACTCCCTGCCTAGCAAGGTGGTTGGTCTCCAGGTGCATATATGAAGAAGTCAACCATAAGATAATCATCGCTAAATCACCCTCAATCAAATGTCATGGAAGCCTCTACCTCTAGATTCTTTCACCCCTGTCAAAAGAACCCAAAACTCTGCCCTAACTGCTTCCTTAATGCCTATCAAACCTAAGTACAAATGTAGTATAGTGTTGTTGTGGTGGTCCCTCAAAACCCCCAAATCCTGATAAACCTAGGTTGCTCAATGAGCTTGCATCAAAGTTGAGCTTAATGGTACTCTATAGAAGGGAATCCATATCTCTAGATGAATGTGTGTGTGTGTGTGTGTGTGGGGGGGGGGGATGAGGGGAGAGAGATAGCGCCACTGTAACCCAACTTCTAATCACCTCAAAATTAGGAAAAATGACTACCCAAGAAGCCACTAGAGCAATAACAAATTCCATGAGAGATAGAGGATCCATACTCCTATCCTAAAAAAATACACTTGTTCCTCTCACCCCCAATATGGCAAAGAATAGAGCCTTGTATATCAATCTGCCACTCTTTCCCAAGCCTGAAAATCTCCACTGACCAAACAATGAGTAAATCCCTCTCAGCATCACACACGACTGCCCAAAGAACAGAGCCTTGTACATTAATCTTCCACTCTTTCCCAAGCCCGGAAATCTCCATTGACCAAACAATGAGCAAATAGTATCACACACGACTGCCCAGCTGGGTCTAAAAAGGAATTCCATATAATCCTGACAAACTCACAACGAATGAAGAGATGATTGACCGATTCACCCTGGATTCAACACATAAAGCAGATCTGGGATGAAAGGCTAGGCATTTCCTTTTGAACTACAATGTGTCTGAAATGGTTTTGTAAAACAAAATGGTCTAACACAAAGCCTTGATCGTATTATACATGGTACATATGATTTTCACAGAAAATGAGGGAGGAGAAGGGGGGATGTCACTATCACCTCTAATGCAACCAAAGAAAGACTTGGTGGAGAAAACCCCACTCTAATCAAGAGACCATACTTTCTAACTAATTTCAATAAAATTCCCATTTATAAATCGAAAAAAAAAAAAACAAAGATTTGAGTTATGTGGATTTGACTCCAGTTTAGGTTCGCGCTACATGTTTCTTTTTGAGATTTGATATGTAGAGATAAAAGAAACTTGCATGTACAATAGAGTTTAATCAGAAGAAGAAAGAAAAGACACATTGTCAATAAAGAAAAGATGAAACAACATTCACGATAGAATAAAATAATTTACCGAGACTGTACCTCTAAGTGGAACTTGTACTTGATACCAAAGGGGCATGAAGACTTGAAAATCTGAACCAAATCATAGGACACAGATTTTCATTAATAAGCATAATTTCCATTAGTATCAATATTGACACATATTCTCCCTGATCATGAAGCTGCAATGCATGTGAAAAAATATCCACCTTTTGAGAATATTCCTCATCAAAGTGAATCCAGTACACACTATTACCGAACTCCAATCCCTGAGCTGCATATTCACAGAAAAAGTAACATTTTTTTGTTAAGAATGACAAAAATGGTTTGGCACATCAAATAGTATTCTTGTTTCTTGCAAATCTGTTAGAGCCTTCCAAAATAAGGAATGCTCCTCCAAAATAGGTGTATGATGTTCTTAACAGTAAGCACACATTATTCTTTCGTAAAAGGTGAATAGATACGTCACTCTATGCTCAATTCATGCTTAGGAAAAGTAAAGGTGAATAGATACGTCACTCTATGCTCCATTCATGCTTTAGGAAAAGTAGATAATATTGATTCATTCATTCATGCTACAAATATACTGCATAGATACAAAGGCATCGGACAATAAGAAACTTCAAGGATAGAAACAATTCACAAAGGTTTGATCCATTCCGAAATTTAAACATATAACAATCTAATCATGGATGAAAGGTCGCTTCTTTTGACATTTAATATTGAAGGAGGAGAAAGAGAAGAAGCTTAACCCGAAAAAAAGTGTAGAGAATTGTACCAGTGGTCTTTAAATTCTAAATAGTTACCAGGGATTCTTGTCTTCCATCTATAAATATTTATTTTTCATACGTATGGGGGGGCTTGCTCCCTTTCCATCTCAATACAATTATTTTATTACTTTTATCAATAAAAAAGAAAAACAATTATGCTGCATCTAACCCTTACAGATTAGCCCACTCTGTGCATTTATACATGAGATTGACATCAAATTTCTCAATATTCAATAAACTATAAAATTCTCAGGAGAGAGAGAGAGAGAGAGAGAGAGAGAGAGAGAGAGAGAGAGAGAGAGAGAGAGAGTTCAGGGTGGTGTGGGGGTGGATGGTGGATGGGTGACTATGGATTCTCTCAAGGGAGAAAGAAAAAAATGTATAGCAAAGTTGACTACCTTCTCTAAGCTTTTTTATGATAACATTTGCATCTGGCATTGTTCCAATGAAGATGCCTCCAGGATGAAGTAATGCTGAAACATTAGCCAAGGCTCGTCTAGCACGTGCTTCAGTAGACCACGAGTAATGCATGGCAAACTGAAGAATATTATATGTTAGTTCAACTGTTGAAGCTCTACAATCATGAAACTTACTACTAAGTAAATTAAGAGAAACCCAGACATTTAAATTCACACATTGCATGATTCGCTAAAACCAGAGCATAAGAAGGAAAATGGAGTCTTCTCTGTAAAAACATTCAGATATCCCACTTCATGAAAAATGTAGAACCGTAAACAACACATATATTCATTTACTTGAATTGAAGCATGGGCTAAATTTAACATTTGCCTAGCTAATAACATCACTATCATGCATTTTCACTAAATAAATGAATTCAAAGAACTGAACAGATAACTAGCTGCCTCATTTTGATTTCCACATACTTAAATGCCACATAAAAAGAAACATCGGGAAAATTAAAAAGGCAGTGCAATTATGGGGAAGATAGACTCGGATGGAAGAAAAAGAGAGTTTGTAGCGGAAAGTGGTCGCTGCAAAATATGCACAAGATAGAATTGGATGAAGATCTCTTGGTATGCCAAGGAGTCATGGGGTGGACATATGGAA
Source organism: Pachysandra terminalis (assembly GCA_031762675.1). NCBI lineage: Eukaryota > Viridiplantae > Streptophyta > Magnoliopsida > Buxales > Buxaceae > Pachysandra > Pachysandra terminalis. The sequence continues at coordinate 929,685 of JAUPMG010000011.1, forward strand.
ACGAATAATGAAACTGCAAGAGCAGTTTTCTCAAGGTACCAGTGGTTGGCCAAGGTTCGTCTATTTCATTTTGGTAAGATTGATGGTGTGGTAACAAACCACCAGGCAGTTGTAACTTGCAAATAAGGAAGCACCAATCTCAGTCTACATGGTGATGAGGGAAGTAGTGTCATGGAAATCAGTGTTCAATCGGGAACCATTCCAAGGTAAGATGGGATTTTCAACCTCTGGGGGACAATGTATTCAAAACAGTTGCATGCAGAGCAACCAGATTCATCAAAGTTACGGTTAAATCATATTCAACAACAAGTGCTCTCATTGGATCTGGTGAAACTACATTTCCATGTAAGGCTATCTGGGGTTGCCGTTTGGGTTGTTGCAGACTATTGACATCTAGTTACCAGAAACTGGTTTATTTGGAACAGATGCATTATCCTGTAATGCAGCCAAATCGATACATCATCTATTAATGCACTGTCCCTTCGCATCAAAAGTTTAGGGGAGAAGCTTCAGAAGACTAAACTTGAGTGGTGCATGCCTAAAAGGGTGAAGGATCTGTTGCTTTCTTGAAAAAGACCTAGGAATTTGGATTATGACCTTGATCTCTTTTGGATGGTTCCTTTTGCAATATCCTGGCAAGTCTGCAAAGAGAAGGAATAGAAGAATCTTTCTGAAGGAAAAGGAGAATGGGGATTCAGTAAACAGAAAGATAGTGGTTTCTTCTCTTCAAGCTTGCAATTTGGTTGCAGATGTTAGCTCTAGATAGTGGCTTATATTAGGTCAGATTGTACAGGTTGTGCAGTTTCGGTCTTCAGGGTGTTTTATTGTGTATACCCTTGGTATACCCTGGTATTTTGCTCATCTAGTTGGACATATTACCCATCATTTTGATTAGTGCTTTCGACAAAGGGACTTTTTTAGTTACACTTGGTTGCCCTCATGCTCCCAATACACTCCGCAATCCATAGTTAAGTTCAGTATTTAGTCAAATCTAAAGGAAGTTAAGAACTCCATTGTAACATGGATTCTATACAAAGGAAAGTTGAGAACTCCCAAATACAAGGATTGTCCATCTGATGACATCAAAAAAACATCATCTATGAAGGCAAGTATATTGGCCTTAGAAAAGTTTGGTTAAAAAATAAACACCTGACACAAAAATATATCCAGCTAACTGAACAATGACACATCATGCAGAACTTAATTGCTGAAGCAAATTCAAAACTCTGCCTCCATAATGGATTCCGATATCTTATCAGTAAGGAACACAAATATGTTTACAATACATAAGAGAAAATAGATCACCTGGCAGCTGCATATATCAAAGGGCGCATCATCCTTCAAAACTTTATCCAACTGAACCTGAGATCCAACAACATATATAGAAATGGCAATTATATATTAATAATTGCACAATACAATGAAGTACAAACAATTAAAGACTGGAAAAATGAGTTTGTCTTGAGGTCATTAGCTTAAATACATTTCTGACCTAATCATTCCATAGCCATTATGTACAATAACACACTGTATTTAATATCTGAAAATATGAACATAAAGTGATTAGTAAGTTCGCACTCACTCTAAATATGCGGTATGAACCACAAAACATGCACTTCCAAACTAAAATAATTATGGATTAATCATTCCCAAAATGTTCTTGCTCACTATTGCAAGCACCAGAAGCCAATATAGCAAAAAACATGCAGTTCCCATCATTTGTCAGATGAAAATTTTTTAAATGGGATGTAAATTGCAGTCTGTTCAAAGATGCTTTCAATATTATATGCATTAGAGAGTATAGTTTAAACTAATTGATGTAACAGATAACTGAAGCTACCTCAAAACAATCCCCACAGATAAGGCGTGCAGGGAATATGAACTTTTTGCGACGCTGATGATGATCCGCATCACCATTATAGCGTGTACGACAGTCTTCTATCTGTAAACAATTGATGAAGCCAATGACAGCAGATTAATAAGAGTAAAACATTCTAACACAGTGGAAATAGTTGATAACAATGAGATAGGAGAGTTTCGACAGGCAATGATATGAACTTAAATTGAAGACGTGAACCACTTTACTTGATACATGTCAATTTACAGTAGTGTGAACGTTGAGGATCATATGCTTGACAGACCCAAGTAAACGAACATGAAAATTTATACAAAGCTAAAACAGAACAGAAGAAAAGTACAGAACAGTGTTTCATTAGCACCTATATGGACAAAATAACAAGCCCAAGGTGAAAATTGCTCTAGGAATTACCAAGCTGAAATTTATGTCTTTCTTCGGTACGTATATTATCAATCAACCAACAATGTTTCTACCTGGATTGGGTCAGCAACATGGATCTTTTTCCATCGATTCCATCCTATCAACAGCCATGTTTTCAAACAAATTGCATGCTTCAGATCCTTCTTCACCAACTCTACCCATGCCCTCTTAGATCTATCCTTCTCCATTTTTAGGATTTTCCACTTGTACAAACTCACACCTTCTAATTAGCACTGCTTTTAGTCTTCTTTATCTGTCCAAACCATATCTCAATTCACTTTAATGTTCTCTCCTATTTAGCTACTCTTCAACTCTCCTGAATGCAATCATATTGTTATCTTATCTTTCCCATTCTTTCCACCCATCCATCTCAACATCATTATTGCAGTTACAGTCATACTATGAATTTGTTGCATCTTAGTTGCCCAACACTCTGTAACATGAAGTTTAGTTAAAATTTTCCTTTTATTTTAATAAGAATATACTGGTGGGACATCTCCATTTTCACCAGCCAGACCCAATTTTATGTACATTCTTCTTCTCTTTGAATATTCTAATAAAAGTAGTAATATATTTAGCAGTGGTAGAGACAAAAGGAGCTAACACCCTTCCTTCCTTCTACATATACGAGTCTCTGCAACTGTAGCATTTTATGAATATAGAAACATTCCCAAAATATTTTATGCAAATTAAGGGTTCCCAATAATAAGCTCTAATCTATTATTTCCACTAATTGCTGTTATTATTTCTTGTTTACTATTGTTGCTCTAGTTTTCAAAATTTTATAACTATAATTCTTCTAGTTCAGTTCTAGACTTGGAAACCTTGGATATTTTGAGTCCTGATTTAGAGTGTTATACCAGTAAGCTTGATTTCATTTTTTTATAAGTTGCTTTCTAGTAAAATACTTCGAAAAAAAAAAAAACTAGACTTTCTTTGAACTGGTAAGGTCAAAATTTGTTAGATGAAACTTACAAGAAGCCCAAGTCCCTTGATTTTCGGAAGCATCAATTTCTAATTGCTGAAACTTAAATTTAATTTCCATATTCTATAAGCATCAGAAGGGGTCAGATGGAACTAATAAGTGGGCATATAACTGAAACCAACACCTCAACACTACCCAAGTCCAGCAAATTCCTGTAACAAAGCTCTCCTCACAAGTCACAACATAGTTCTTTGTCCTACAAATGACCAAATCATCTCATCAGCTGTCCCTTAATTTATCACCTGTCCATGGTTGTTTGTTCTCCTTTAGACCCTTCAAAATATAAGTCTATAACGAAGTACCCCTTACGGGGACTGTCCTAGGTCTTCGCTTGACCAGACCATCTCGTTCAAACATCCTTCCACTTATCATCCTTTTGTTCAGCTCCCAAGCTTTACCCTACATGCTAATTCTAGCGTATCCATCCTAGACTTATGTGGGCGTCTTTTTTCCTCTCAAAGATGAGATGGCCAAATGGCTGTTGACGTGGCCAGTGAACGGTAGAATGGATATGAGAGAGGCAGATCCAGTACAGGGATAAACTACAATGGCACGTCCATTTCTTGCTGTTGCTTGCCAAAACCAAGGAGAGGTGGGTCAAGAAGGCGGGATAGGTAGACGATGGAGAGGCAAGAAGAGAGATACTCAAAAGAGCACGGATGCCACTTCACATCTCTTCAAGTCTCACCGTAGTCAAGTGTCTGTCCATTCTCTCTAAGTCTCAAATGGGTAGTTCTCACTCTTGCCAGAGAGAAATGTTATCTGCAAAGAATCTTCTCATATGTGCCCTCTCACTGGGCTGTAGACTTGTAGTCTCCTCAGTTTGGGTTCTCTCCAAAATGTGTTGTCGTGTTTCAAGTCAAGTGATCCTTTTATAGACTCCTTAGTCCCTCAAATTGATGACGTGGCATCATCTCACAATGGTCTAATAAGAATCTTTATTCCTTCATATCTTATCTCTGAGGAGGCACCCTCTTGGGTTTGCGGATTGGTCCGCTTACCAATGACTCTTTTGACTCTCTTATATCTTAGGTTGACGTTTGAGTCCAATCCGACCGCCAATTATTCCCGTGCCTTATGGACCGCTGGCAACCCCTTCTCTGACGTCTTAGGACTTGACTTCCACGAGAAGATTGCGTAAAGCAAAGATAACTAATTTTGAGTCACGAGACAAGTGTACCTTTACCATGGGGTATCCATTAGGACACCCTTATCCTTACATAATGAGCAAAAGGTTTATGCATAATTCGGTCCGCATCGCAATTTGGAGAATACCCACCTCAACGAGGAATTCGGACATGTGTTTTAAGATACTCTTACTTATCTTTTATGCCCAAAGTTGCTTTGAAGACTATGTATTGCCTGGAGAAGCCCCATTTGTCCTAGGATACAACAGGATCAATTGAATGATGACTATCCAATCAAACTTGTTAATCCACTCTTCCTAAATTAGAACCAAAGATACTGATGCAAAGAGGAAAATGAGGAGAGCTTAATGGTGTAGGTTAATGAATGATCTGGTGATAATATAGGCATGGATATAAACATAGGAGGACTGATGATACGATGGTGAACTGATGCGTGCAATGCATTGCATGATAATGCATAAAGGATTTATTTTATAATCAACACTTGAGATATCGATTAATTAGCTTAGCAAAATCACAAAATAAGGTGTCTACATAGATGATTTGGTTTTTGTGGACCAAAAAAGAAAGGAGGTAAATGCAAAACTAAAATTACAAAGAAATTCCTTGGAATAAAAGGTTGTAAAATAATCGAGTTAAAACTGAGTATATCGACTGTAAACTTAAAATAAATAATAGCAAAGGTGAAGCATTGGTAAGAAATGAGAAACAAGAGAAACCTAAAAGCTACTACTTCCATATCTTGGATCAATTATCCATAAAGGGAGATATTATTAGAATTTTTCCTATAGAATTATAACTAGATGGCTTAAATGGATAGATACTTTTAGAGCTTATGTGAGTAATGCTTCAGCTAAAGCTAAACTTCGATGGATCTTCTATGGGAAATCCAAGAAGATCGGGGATTGGAGGGGTATTCAGAAATTCGGATGGTGTAATTATACATGTATTCTCTGGCCCGATTGGTATTGCGGATTCAATCACTGCTGAATTAAGAGCCTTGATTGCTGCTTTGACTGAAGCTAGAAAGTTGATGTTGGAGCCTTTACAAATTGAAGGTGATTCTCAGTTGGTTATATCATGGATGAAAGACGAGGTTAACTATCCTTGGAGGTATGCCCACTGGATTAGACATGCTCGGCATCTCTCAATTAGGTTGTGCATATCTTTTAGTCATTTGCTTAGATCAGCCAACGCTGATGCAGATATTTGGGCTAGAAGAGGTGTGGATAGAGCGATTTTTGGGGCTGGTATGCCTAGGGGTGAAGAGATCGAAATGTCAGTGGAATAGTTCTGCACAGTTTTCTCTTTATTCTTTACTTGCTCCTTCGTATTTTTCTTAGTCTAGTTCTTCTGACTTACAGTTCGTGAGTCTATGTTTTGTATATTCCTTTGATGATTAATGAAATTGTTGTTAATGATCAGAAAAAAACTAAAACAACAAATTTTATAAGATGGGCTATTAGGCCTTTTGTACGTATAAAGCAAAATGCTACACAATAATAAAGCACCATATCATAGAATGAGTGTTATTAGATACGGATTTTAAGATGAATGTGTGGGAAGACTAGAGAAGAATAGCTAAAGAATGAGAATAGCCAAGGGTATCTACGTGTTGCCCATGGAGGAGATAAGATAAAGGAAACTAGTTTAAGATGGTTCAGTCATGTAAAGCAAAGATTTAGGGTGGAAACTATAAGAAGATCCAAAGGAGCACATGTTGAAGAATCTAAAAGGGAAAAAGAAAGACCAAAAAGGACCTAGATGGAGTCGTTCAGAAATGATTTAAATACACATAATCTGACAAAATATATGGTTTTTGAGAAACTAGGATGGCAGAATAGGATTCGTGTTGCCAATCCCAACTAGTTAGGACAAGGCAATTTGTTGTTGTTTGTTGTAATGATATGTCCATATTAAATAAGAACTCCAAGAGAATATGGATTTGAGAATTCATCGTAGTAACTTTTATGAAAAAACAAATAGAGAGAATGGATTAAATGGTGCATCTCAACAGTTTATTTTCCTATCAAAGTGAATGAATCAAATTATGGATTGTTTAGAAATTCACGGGGACCAAGACAAGGTGACCCCCTTGACATTTCTTATTCATTATTGTGGTAAAGGCTTTGGGTCGACTTTTAGGGAGAGCCAAAGAACTTGGATAGCTTTCGGGATTTAGAATTGGGATGGTGAATTCATTATAGTCTTTATACTTGGGTTAACTCTAGGGGTATTGTTTTTAAGATGTCTTCGGTGTGGGACAAAAGTAGATAGATTTGAATGGAAGCTATCCCATGGAAGAAGGCATTTTTATCAGAAGGGGGAGAGAAAACCCTTATTCATTGTGCCTTGTCTAGCCTACCAACATATTTCCAGTCCTTATTCACCACCCAAGTTCAGGGTTTTAAATACCGGAACCGGTCGCCGGACCGGTTCCGTCCGGTCCGGATCGCCGGTACAGACCAGTACCGGCCGGTCCGGAGCCGGTACAGAAAACAAAAAAAAAATTTAATTTAAGATCGCGCGGGACCG
>JAUPMG010000011.1:942118-954289 GCA_031762675.1 Pachysandra terminalis
TACCTATAAACATAAAAACAAGACAAAACATGAAATTAACATGAAACTAAGGTCTAGTATATGCGAGGTAAGGGGTAAAAATGCTACTTAAAACTACATTTTTCAGTGTGAATCACATGTCTCACTAGGTAGCTAAAGTTGGTGAGACAAACGAGAAATCCTTTAGCCGTTGTTTATTTTTATGGTTACGTCGGAAATGTTAAACAGTAAAGGAGACAAATAATTGCTTTGTGATGAAGTTAACAGTGAACAGCTAATAACATTTTTTTTTCCAGTTTAATATATTTAAGAGCTATATTCTATTACGGTTTTAGTCAAAGAAAAGTTAGTGTCATCTTATAGACCTTATTAATTACTTTTCTAAGGGGTTGGAGGATACGATCTGTCCCGTGATATTGACAATTAAAACCTTGAGTGATATATTAAGGAAAATGTTGAACATTGGAGCTAGATGGTGTAAGTAGAAACAATTCTAGTGTTATGTGACCAACATATTCAAACCTGAACTAAAAGACAAATTTATAGGACGACTATTAGATGTGCTATGATATATGAGCAAAATGCTAGACAGTTAGGAAGTAGCACATTCACAGAATGAGTGCTAGTGAGATGACGATGTTAAAATAAATATGGAAAGCCTAAGACAGAATAGGTAACCAATGAATGTATCTGAAAATTCTAGAGTAGCCTCAAGAGGAGAAAAATAAAGAAAAGCCGGTTCAGATGGTTTGCGCTTGTAAAACCGATACCTGTGGAGCCAACTAAGAGGTGTGACACCCAAGAGAAGATATTTGGACATATAAAATGGATACGTGTGGACGCCCCTGCAAGAGGGTGTTAGATGATGCAAGTTGGATGATCTAAAATGATTAGAGGAAAACTGAAAAAAACCTGGTCGGAGTTAATAAAAATGAATGCAATCACATAATTTAACTGATGATATGGTTTTTGACAAATAGGGAATGATTACAGGTTTGTTTTGTTGACTCCAAATAGTTGGAATAAGGCACTTATTGTATCCTATATCCTAGGATCCGTCAAATAGCAAATCTAATTTGAATGTCGTGCTGCCTATGCTCCTCAAGTAGGATTAGAAGAAAACATTAAAAACCAGTTTTGATAAGAAATGGATGGTTTACTTCAAGGAATTCCTAATGGGAAGAAGATATTTATAGGTGGGAATCTAAATGGCCATGTTCGAGAAGAGAGTGGAGAATATGGTAGATTACATGAGGAACTGAGGAATGAGAGGAAGCAATTCTTGAATTTGCAACCGTGCTTTGGCCTCTTGCTTTGAAAAAGATATAGTTTGGGGCATAGTTTCAGGCAAGTGCCCTTACTACTGTAGGACTTTTCTTCACATCTTCTTGGATATACTGCATTTAGAAGCCCATTTACTGCTCAAAGTGGCTTATGATCTTGCATTAGCAAATACTTTCTTCTAAAAGATAGTTTAATATCTAGTGACCTTCAAGAGTGGAATAAATTAGAGTCACGTTGACTTTTTCCTTGGGAGAAATGAGTTATGAACTTGCAAAGTTTGCAGAGTCAGTCTAGGAGAAAGTCTTGCTTCACAATACAAGTTGATGATGATGGATCTTTGTATTAGGAATTGGAAGAGAACAAAGCATATTAAAAATGATCCAAAAATAAAATGGTGGAATCTAGAAGGAGAAAAATTGGTAGTTTTTAACACATGGGACCTAGAAACAAAGATTGGGATGAAATAGCCAATTGTACTAAAAGAATAAGGAATCAAGTCTTAGGAGAATCTAAAGTCAAAGTTCAATCCCAAAAAGAAACTTGATGGTGGAGTGATAATGTTCAAAAGCCTGTTAAAGAGAAAAAGGCTTTATTTTAAAACTTGACAAAAAATTAAGAACCAAGAGAACTTAAAAAATATAAGTGTTAAAAGAAACTAAAAAAGTAATAAGCGAGGCTAAAAAATAAGCTTGTGATAACCCATATAATAAGCTAGGTATGAAAGAGAGTGAGAGATACATCTATAAACTTGCAAGACTGGGAGAAGAGGAAAAGAGATTTAGATTAAGTTAGATGCATTAAAAAGCGAGGATTTGAAAGTATTAGTAAAGGATAAGGAGATTAAAGAAAGGAAGAGAATATTTCCAAAAATTATTAAATGGTGAAGGAACGGGAAGCTTTGTTTCAGGTGCAAATGTGGCTATGAAGAGTCAAGAAAGCACTAATATGTTCATAGGATTAGGGTTCCTGAAGTGAAGGGAGCTTTAGCCAAGAGAAATAGGAAAGGCTTTACGACCAGATGGTATTCCAATTGAAGTGTGGAAGTGCGTGGGATAGATCGGTATACTGTGGTTAACCAAATTATTTGATGGAATTTTGAGGACTAGAAAAATGTCAAATGCTTAGAAGATCACAATAGTACCTATTTATAAGAATAAAGGAGATATTCAAAATTATACCAATTATGAGTCATACCATGAAATTTGGGAAAGAGTGATAAAGTCATACCATGAAGTTATAGGAAAGATCGACGAAGCAAAGGTTAAGATGAATAACTCGAGTGTTAGAAAATCAGTTTGGTTTTGTGCTAGGAAGGTCTACTATTGAGGCGGTCTTTTTACTTATACAATTATGGGAGGAGTTTAGAGAGAAGAGGAGAAACCTTCACATGTTTTTTCTTGATCTAGAGAGAAGATATGATAGAGTCTCCAGAGAGTTAATCTGCTGGGTTTTGGGTAGAAAAAGAGTATCAATTAGATACATTAGAGGTTATTGAAAAAATGTAGCATTAACTAGGGTGAGAGGAATGGGTTAGCGAGACAAATGAGTTTCTAGTAATGATAGGTTTACATCAGAGTCATCTATGAGTCCCTATCTTTATGCTTTAATTATGGAAGAATTGGCTACTCATATTCAAGAAGAGGCTCCCTGGTGTATGCTATTTGCAGATGTTGGTTTTGGTGGACCAAAGAATTGAGGACTGGAGTAAATGCAAAACTGGAGTCATGGAGGGATATCTTGGAATCAAAAGGTTTTAAAATAAGTCGAATTAAAAGTTGAGTATATAGAATGTAACTCTAGCCCAAATAATAATAGAGGTGAAGCAAGGGTAAGAATTGAGAATTAAGTGATTCCTAAAAGCAATCAATTTCATCATCTTGGATCAATTATCCATAAAGAGGGGGATATTGATGATGATGATGTTACACAAAGAATTAGAGATGGATGGCATAAGTGGAGAGGAGCTTTTAGAGTGTTATATGATCAATAGGTTCCACTCAAAATAAAAGAAAATTTTTGTAGGACCTATGAGCCTGCTACGATGTACGGATCAGATTGTTGGGCAACAAAGAAGCAACATATATATAAGATAAGCGTTGCTGAGATGAGGTGATTGAGATGGATGTGTGGGAAGACTAGGAAAGATAAGGAATGGACCTATCCGAGAGTGGTTAGGTGTTGCCCAAATAGGAGACAAGATAAAGAAACGTAGGTTAAGAAGGCTTTTGCATGTAAAGCAAGATCTGAGGAGGCAGTTGTGAGAACATGTTAGGGGATATTCATTGAAGGATCTAAGAGAGCGAGAAAAGGACTAAAATCCTGGATGGAGTCAGTTAGAAAGGATTTGAAACTCAAATCTGACAGAAGATATCTTATAGATTGGGATGGAGGAACATGATTTGTATCGCCATAAGGCATTTTGTTGTTTTCCTTTTAGTTTTAGTTTCAGTTTTCTTCTAGGATTAATTTTAGATACGCCTAGGTCTAGTATGATTCCTATTCATTTTACATGCTTAATGACACATGCTCAGTTTTGCCATTGATTACACTGAAGTTTAGTTGTGCTGGATAATACACTGCACTAGTAGCCTATGAGTGACACAACAGGTGTTATCCATGCGTGATGTTATTAGGTGAAACATGGGATGTTTTGACGTGGCCCATGAAACTCATTGTCTTGTAGTGAGTTCCTTAGGAAGGAAAAAAAAGTAGAAAGATCCCAAACTGATGCTGGAGATGTTACTTGAACCCTCCTTTAGCAATCATGATCCATGGTATTGTAGCATGGCCTTGTGATGAGATGTGAGATCATCCAAAGGAGCGCTTGACACAAACAATTCCATTCCTCTGTTCAGGCTGATTTTTTAACATTCCGAAAAAATTTAGCTGGATGTTTCCAGTAGGTCCCACAACAAGTCACATATTGTCCAAGTGCATTATGCATTGCAAACACTTGCCAACGAGGCATGCAGAAGCTACTCTCTCTCCATCCTCCCCCCCCCAACACACACACACACACACACACACACATATATATATTCGTGAGACTGCATTTTCAATACCGTGATCTTCTTCCTGCGTTCAATCTTCATCCAATATCCACATATACCTCTAAAGTTATGGTCTGTTCATCATGTTCCCGCATTGTCTGTTCATCATGCTGCAATTCGAGTCTTACAATTAATAGATGCAAGAGTCTTTTCCAAATATTCCCTCGTCACAAAGGGACGGTGTGTGTGTGTGTGTTATTCAGCATTTTTCACTGTTTCATTCCTGACACTATCTCTTAATCTTAAAATGTACTTATTCTGTTTTTGCTTATACAGCTTGCCTATGAGACTGTTAAGACTTGTGTCAGAAGAGCCTTTGGAGCATGTAATGGTGAAAGAGAGCATGTAGTTCAAGACAGAATTCAACTCTTTGACAAAAATGTTGTGCCATCCAAGATTATGAAAGTGATTTTTCCCTTGCTTGATGATATGAACAATAACGGGCTTTATCTTCTAGCTAATATAGTTACAGGAGGTTCAGTCAAGTTTGAGAAAACCCGTTGGAAAATGAAAAAGGTCATTGAAGAATATCTCCCGAAGATGCTTCGAAAGCAAAATGATAATCATCGGAAGAGGTTGCTAATAGTGTTATCCCAACTTCTCAAGGAGCCATGTAATTTCCGAAATAATTGTGCAATACTAGGGACTCCTATTGCCCCATATCACCAAACTGCTGTTTCTAAGGTTTTGAATGAACTCAAGGGCATGCCTTTCCAAACTTTGATTGCAATGCACAGGAGGCTTAGAGGTGTCAAAGGTGGCCTTCCTCAACTGCAGGCCTCCAAGTCTGGATGGAATCGAAATCGTTTAATTCAACAAGTAAGAAAAAAATGCAAGGATATGCTTGATGGGGAAGAGATACAGGGGGGATTAGCTAAAGCAATGGCAATTGCAGGCTTATCATATAAACTAACGACAGGGTATGAGGACCTATATTTAACGGAGTTTCACCATTTCTCACCAGAAATAGAAACCTTGCAGAATGAAATTCTGAAAGCTATTTGGTTGCTCAAGGAAAAGGTTAGGTCATCAGAGTTGAAAGACTTACAACTTTTGCTGGAACCAGATTCTGATTTTTCAAATGGATCTTTACGAGTAGCAGTCAGGAAAATGTTGATTGAGTATCTCTTTGAGTGCAGTGAGATGGATAACATCCCAAATTCTTTTCTTGAAGCTCTTGATATTATCAACAGGAGTTCTCGAAGTACACCACTTGCATCGTATTCAAAGACGGAAAGGGAAAAAGAGTTGGAATGTGTATTGAGTGTGGGTTGCCAGTCAAAGCAGATTTTATGGGACTTACTCTGCAATCATGAGTTAGACCAAGATTTCGCTGATGCGTACATGGAAGATTTTGTAGAAAGTGATGATAATGATGATGGTTATGATGACGATGAGAGCAAAGTGGGACTTGATATCATGCAAGTTAGTGAGTTCCATTCAAGTAATTCAGATGACCTAGAAGAGAATATTGGGGAATCGCCGCTCTTTGATCCCATTTCACCTATCTCTAAGACTGATGATAGTGTCCCTTCCATACTTTCGACACCCAATAGAAGGTTGAGCAGTAATTCTATTTATGAATCTGAATCTGGGCATATTAGTGCTCAGCATTCAGGAGACCCAATTGACTATGCTGCTGCTTCATCTTACCGGAAGTCAAGTTGTCTGCTTGTGGAACAAAACACAAGTATTAACCAATATGTTGCCATCCAAGAAGTTTGTGATGACACGAGTGTGGTGTCGCATCAACTCATTGGTCGTTTGTTGGATGAATTCGTGCAGATAGAAGGCCTGGATTTGGAGTGGAGTGAGAGATCATATCTCAGAGGGGGAGATTCAATTCTAGAAGTTTCTCCAGGTATTCAAACAGCCCTTTTATTTAACTCAGCTATTTAACCTACATGAAATGCATGTCTATAGGGTCTATGTTATTGTGTGATAATGGGTGCCAAGGTTGTATCTTTGACACCTTATGGTTGATGTCTCGGCCAATGCATGAATCTGCAGATTGGCTGTAGGCGAGAAAATATTTTACCAGTTATCTTACATTGACACCAAACACTCGCTCTTAAACAATGGTGAAAGTTTGAAGGGAAATCAACAGAATGGACTGGCAGAAGTCTTGAAGTTGACCGACTTTTATGATTTTTTGTCATCTATCATCAAATAGGTGGCATGCCCACTGAACATTTCAGATTAAGTCATAGGTTGGCCATGTATTTTGACTAATGTGTGAGAATTTTTTGCCATTATGGAAATCCTAGAATTGTTACATGTTGAATATAACATGGTGGGGATTGTGATACAGGAGTTCCAAGTTTTGTATGCTGATGGGTCCTCACTGATTTCATTCGAACAGGCAGCCATTTTTGATATACTTAGAGGATGGAGAGTCCACTAATAAAATTGATGTATAGTAGAATCCACAAAATAAAAAAATGGATAAGATACTCTTAAGTGAGACCAATTGAGGGGTGGGTATAACTTCAACCTTGCCCTGTTACCAAGGTTTTAATTGTCGATGTTGCTGGTCATGTCGCCAAGACTGGCCACCAACATGTTGCCGACATGGGGGAAAAAGGGAAACCTTGGGAAACCAAAGTTTCAAAAAAATTTGAAATTTTCCCCATGTCGCTGACGTTTCGCCGAAATGTCGCCCATGTTGAGACATGGGGGAAAAATCGAAAAATTTGAAATTTTTTCCCCATGTTGCTGACATGGCACCGACACGTCGCTGACATCAGGGAAATCGACATATAGCAATTTTTCCTAACATTTCTTGTCGTGTGCAGTTGTCAGTGAAATGCAGAATTGATCTCTCACTGTTACTATAGTAAAACTTCCTGCATAAATCTGTTATCATATAACTGACTACGTTTCTGCTGGTCGTGTACAGTTGTCAGTGAAATGCAGAGTTGCTCTAAGGAAGATATGGATGGTTCAATTCTCATTCAAGTTGTTGAAGAGCTACTACCTTCCTTTCCAAAGAGGTATCATTGTCAGTCTTGCTAGAGGCCTGTAAGCCTCGAATTTGTTTGTCTGTGCTGCTAATCTCAAAGATTTATAAGATCAGTATCAAAGCTGCAACTTGGCCGCTTCCAAAACCAACTTAGCTTCGACTTGGTTTGTTGTGACTATATACCTATAACATCATCAAGTTAACCAAGTCTAACATTGATTAGTCTGAGTTTCAGCTAGAATCATTTCACATGGTCCGAGACTTTCAGTGGCTAAGGCTGCGTTTGGCCTGGGTTGTGCTTTTGGATAAGCACTTATTGGATAACTAGCTCAATGAGAGCACTTATCCACAACAATAATAAACTGCTTACTTGAAGATAATAGCGTTTGGTAAATACATTTATTTAAGTGCTTATGAAAGTTTAGGGGTAAGATAGGTATTATGAAAATATTATTAAAGTTTAGAAATAACATTATTTTGAGTGCTTATGAAAGTTTAGGGGCCAAATAGGTATTATGAAAATATTACTAAAGTTTAGAAATAGTTTTCGCATAAGTGATAAGAGAAGCTGTTCTCAACAGCTTCTCCTTATAGGTAACCTTCCTCTATTGCTTATTGGTAAGTACTTATCCATTTGGTGTTACCAAACACATTTTTAATTTTAAAAGGTGCTTTAATAAGCTATAAGTTTATATAAGCCGCGCCAAACGCAACCTAACTTTAATGCAAAGAAGCCCTTATGTTGGAAAGAAAATAATGCTATTAGGCTGTAATTTTCTTATTTAGATAAGAAAACTGAAAAAAGTTAAAACTGTTTTTAGGCTGTTATTTTTCTTATTTACATAAGAAAATTGAAAAAGTTACAACTGTTACTTGTTTACCTTTGCAGTGGAATAGACAGACTGAAGGAGCTGATGGGGCTACAGTAGCTTTTCCTTTTGCAGGATTGGACGTTCACATGGAGAGTGGTTGAATGTTCAAGGTACTCAGTTAAGAGTTTCAAACATCTTTTCTTATGAATGAATCAAAACAGTTGCTTGCTGATCCAAAGTCAGCCTTCCATGTAAGTTCTTGCATATCCGAATTTGGTTCGGCTGTGTGAGTCTGTGACAATCGTTGGCTTCTTTCAAATGTTGAATGATGGATGAGCATAACCTAACGTAAGCTCTCAGATCTTAATGAGGTAAGAGGTGATGTCATGTTTGTGCAGTAAACTTGATCCCTTAGGGATTTCAAATGTGGTGCTTCATTAATTTGTTTGATGAAGTCACTAACTCATGTATGGATTACATTCTCAGGAACACTAACCAAATTGTACAATCATTGGCCACTTACCAGTCATAAGGCGGAAAAACAGCAAGATTTACAATGTCGATGTCGCAAGACATGTCGCAAACTTGTGATATTTCGCGATATTTCGCGACATGTTGCGACATTTGGGGAAAAATTGAAAAATGGAGGGATATCTTAATTGTTTGATGAAATTTTGATTTCAACTCCTAGATGAGCATAATTGAGGCTTAAATGCACATCAAACATGTAAAAAAGAAAAAAACACTCCTTTAATCAAGACCATTAGTTGAGAGGGGGATGTCGATTTGTCAATTCCCGACTCCAGTTGTACAAAAAGTCAAAAAGTAATACATCCAATTCAAGTAGATAGATTGTTCCTATAATTTTTACCAACTATTATTTATATTTTTATAATTTTATAGGATTTTTTTAAAAAATATATATATATTTCCCTCATGTCGCAGAGAAAATGGAAATCTGGCGATTTCTTTTGGATTTTGTGTTGACACTTCCAAATTTTGGAAGTGTCGATATGTCGTGACATGTTGATGACATTGAAAACACTAAAAAAAAAGCACTTGGTTTATTTCATGCGTTACGGGCAGTGTAAAAAAAAAAAGCACTTGGTTTATTTCATGCGTTATGGGCAGTGTATCATTGTAAAGTCATGTAAGCTTGGAAATGTTTTAGCATCTTCGACTACATCTACTGTGAACCACACTTACCGTGATTGTGGTTCAAGCTTTGTTCAATGTGAGTACTGTTGCAATAGAAGAACAATCCAGCCTTTGTAGTAATTTTTTTTTTTTGGTTTGTATGCAGATTTTGCCTCTAAAACATTTCTTCTTCTAACCCTCCCCAATGGAGAATGAAATCAATCTACTATTTTCTTTTGAACTTACAAAAGTTGACGCAGCATGCTATCTCGAGAATGCATGTAGGTTGAATGTCCAAAACAAGGGTAACTACGTAGGTTTCTAACCAGGCTGTTCTTGATCTAAAGGAGCACTCAATCAAACCTGTCACAATCCGATTCGTACTTGTTCGAATCCTGAGGTACAACTTGGTAACCAATCAATTTTGGTTGCAAAAGCACTAGATCCAGTTCTCATTAAACAAATAAAACCTCTCCCCTCCATCTCATGGGACCCCTCAAATTCCCCCCCTTGGATCTAGAGATGTACCCAAAGGTAAAAAAACGCCATAAACATTTTAATTCCGGGAACAAGTTAAGCCATGGTAGAAACCACCTCATTTCCTTTTAAGGGATATGTTAACTCATGGTCGAAACCATCACATTTCATTTTAGAGGACAAGTTAACCCATGGTAGAAATCACCCTAAAACAGACTCATATTAAAACCACCACATTAGACCCTCCTAGGAGTTAAGAAAAAACACACACACATAGCTCACACACCCTCCTCACATGAGGAGTTCTGAAACAACATAGTGAATCTTCTAGGATTATTCTTAAAACTTATGTACATGGTGCATGGTCACATAGGGGCCTCACACAAAACACATGTAATCCACATACTAGTCATGTTCACAGTATACAAACTATGGGTGCATCTCAGTTTGGTTTGGTTCGGGTTAGGTTAACTTCAACCCAAGACCAAACCGAAATGTAATAACACCAACCCAAAACCGAACCAAACCGAATTTCAAACCGAATTGGAAAACCCAAAACTAAACTGAATTAAGTTAAAATAACCGAAACCCAAATTGAACCACAACGAATTGCTGTTTCGATTTGACCCCAAGCTTCAAGCTTTAGATATTTGCCCAAGCTACCACATGCTTTTAATTTCTAAGCCCAAGCCGGTAGATACTTATAATTATTTTAAAAATAATAATAAAACTAAAATTATAAGTTTTAAACAAATTAGACCAATGGTCTAACTGGTCCGGTCTACCTTCTTAGGCCATAACAACATTAATGAGTAACTTACCTCAAAGGCAATGCAAAACTTCTATTTATAGTGCATCGGTTGGAGGATGATTTCATTCCCAATCGATGTGGGACTATTTACTGTACACTATGTTGGGGCGTGCGCAGCAGCCCTATGCGTTGGGCGCGCAAGGCAACCCATGTGCAGGGCTCGCGTGACAGCCTATGTGCAGGGCGCGCGCTGCATCCCATGTGCAGGAACAAATTGAATTCGGTTTGGTTCAATTCGATTTGGGTTTCGGGTTGGTTCGGTTTAACTGAGGGCTTAACCCAAAACTGAACCAAACTATTTCGGTTTGGATTTTTCTAAACCATAACCAAACCATATATATGGAATTCCAACCCAAACCGAACCAAAGTCGATTTGGGTCGGTTCGGTTTCGGTATAAACCGAACCGAGTTGCACCCCTATCTCAAATACAACCTTATTACACATATATCACACTCCACATAGTCCCATAAACAAAAACATACCAAAATAGGTCATAGCAAACTAAAAACAAAGACAACTACACCTTTGATTGCACAAACCCCCAAAAATATTTCAATAAGAAAACCATCACACTCAATTTATAGGGGCTATGATACAGCTCCCCACCAAAAATAAAACACATTGGGCTTCAGACCCTTTTGGGGCCCCCAGGTTGTCCAAAATGTTTGGACTACCCTTTGGACTCTCCACTTCTTCAGACTAGTTTCCATAGACTTTGTAGTCACTTGGAAATTTTTGGATGATCTGGGGCTCAGTCCCAGCCCATCCAAACCTCAGGAAATTCCAAAAAAATTCCCAAAATTCAATTATGTATGTACAACATCAAAGCCATCTTCAATATATCATAAAAACATCAACACACAATTTTCACATGAATTTCATCATATCTCGTATATAGCACCACATATTTCCATATAAGCATTCAATCCAATTACTAGGTCATATAAACATCACAAAATCTCATATAGACATTCATAATCATACAAATATAGATCCAAATCCTTCAAACTTAATATCATATTTTTATTAATCATCTAAGATACATCATATTCATAGATCCACTATTAAACCTAACATATTATCATATTCTTATGAAAAAAATTAAAAGAGTGCCATGGAATTCCTACATCTTTTCCCAAATCCTTCAAACCTAATATCATATTTTTATTAATCATCTAAGATGCATCATATTCATAGATCCACTATTAAACCTAGCATATTGTCATATTCTTATGAAAAAAATTAAAAGAGTGCCATGGAATTCCTACATCTTTTCCCAATCTCTCTTTCTTTGCAGATTTTTCAGTACTAAAAGATTACCAAGCCTTCCTCTAGCCTTCTTCTCCCTTATCTTTTCTTCACTTTTCACTTTCTTCTCTTTTCTTCTTCTTCTTCTCTTTTCTTTTCTCTACAATCCAAAAATCCAAACTTCAGATATGTTTTTCCTTGATTGTGTGTCATGACCCAAACTTAAAAGAAATTCATATGGGAATCCCTTAGGCTCAAACCGCGACTCTCACCCCATATCCCTATGGGAGTAGAAAGTAATAAGAGCCAAACCATAGAAATATCATATAAGAATTTTATAAATTACTTTTAATCAAAATAATCTAAGTTTATTACATTCAAAACAATCAATAAATCACAGCGGAAAATAA
>JAUPMG010000011.1:977872-993716 GCA_031762675.1 Pachysandra terminalis
TCGCCTCCTATTACTGGTGGGCCACTCCTGCTTTTCGTGTTCACCACCGACGACATTTCCTTATTTTGGGACGTTATGGCAAAAGACGATGACTCTTGGAAGGAAAGATAAGGCCATTGACTACCTCAGACCTTGCTCGCAAAGACTATCCACCTTCAGCATTTGGTACTGAGGAGAGCCAGCCATTAAGCACAGACCCAAGCTAAGCAAGAGATGGAAAAAGCACACTTTGATTTACCAAACTGGGATAAATAAGATCAGAAGGGAGATCAAAGCCCGAAAGCACCTAGTGAGCTCAGATTTTTACTGGGAAACCAACTCTATTTGGTTGAACCAGAGAAAAGAGCAGGTAGCGCATGATCTGAATGATCAAGCAATGAAATCCTCCTTTGTCGACCTGAAGCTGAAGTGAAGGAGGGAATGGAGCTGGAAATCATCCTGGCTTTTGTGAATCAGTTGTAGTTGCGTCCTTACTTGATCCCATCTTTGTTAGAAGAGACTCTGCTCAGGTTTGGAACCGCGAGAAAACGGAAGCGCGTGCTAACGCGCCCTTGCTCCAGTAAACCTTTCGAGCCGGAGCTTGTTTGAGCGATTTTATATCTCCTCAATAAAGGCGAAAGCCGTTGCGCGTTAGCTAGGCCGTTTTCTTGCAGGATCCTCTCCTTGCCAATCATTCCTTCTTCCTTCTACGCCGCATAGTCTCAGCCTATTTCCTTTCTCGACCTGCACGCTGTAAGTAAGGCGCAACTATAAACCTTAAAAAAGAAGGGGTCAATGATGAAGCCAACGGGCTTTGGTCGAAAGTAGACCTATCCTAGTAGTGAAGTACTTCCATCATCAACTTCAGTTTGAGTCGTGAGTGACTGCCCCTCTAAAATGAAGTGGGAAGCCCGGGTTGAAGAAGACGAGTGGACAGAAAGTAAGTTCCACTTCGTGTGACCTAAAAGGGGAACTTCAGCCTAACATCTTTTGTTGTTTTCCTTGATCTGTGAAGCAACAAAAGACGGCTTTCGTGACTAAGTAGTCGAAAAGGCTTTCTTCGTTCGACCTTAAGCCGAAAGTGCTTTCTTGACCGGTGCTTGCTCTTTGATGACTATGTTCTGCTGCTTGTTCAATGAACAGTGAGAGTGCTAGTCTTATCTGATTCAAAGATTGGCGTAACATAAGATCATGATGCTATCGTTATTGAATATGACGACAGTACGGTGGCTACACTGCTACTTGTCTGTTAATCAATTGAAATATAGTAATGATGATCTGACTGACCCCACTCTTTCGGATTCTCTACTTCAAGTGCAATAGGAAGCAACGAAAGAGAGTCACCTCTGCCCAAACTTAGTGGGCCGGTCGTAGGGGGAAAAAGTCACGTGTTTTAGTGCATGCGCAGTCGGGAGTGTCTTTTGGTGTGAAGTGGTTCCCAATAACTTGAGATGTCGGACTTTGAGACGACCGGCTCTTGTAGCTCGTTACGTGAGCTCAATTCTCTCTATTCTGTGCCTCTCTCCGTGTTTTCCCGCACTTTAGTTCGGAAAAGCCGAACACATTAACCAGAGTCGTTCTTCCAACAGAGTCCTACTTCGATGTTAGAGCAAGATGGGACAATTGCAATCAGAGTGACGAGGTACTTTCTCGGCTTTGATCTCCCTTCTGTCTCACCGCTTTAGTTCTTTCCCAATACTCGCTTTCGTTCCCCTTTCTTCCCATCTGTGGTCTTCCCTGCCAACCCGCGGAAAGAGCCAGTCTGTGTGAGCCCTCCCTTCTTTACCCTTACTCTACCATTATTATAGGGGTATGGGAGCCCCTTCTGACCATCCGTGGGAACCCGAGACAAAGCTCTTTCCTGTGGGTGGAGCTGGTCTTTCAGAGCCTCTCTAAAGCTGCTGAAAACCACTTAGCTTACTGGTCTCATTCCCGCTCTTAAAGCAGTGAAGTATCTAGTAGTTAGATCTTATTTACACCGACCCTTACTCAATAGGGCAATTCAAACCGGGATGAACTCTTCTCAATAGCCGAATAGTGAATTCAAGCCTGTCCTCTTATAGCTTAGCTTCTTGCTCTGATCGGACTGCCTGAGACCACTGGAAGCCGCAGCTGCTCTTGCTTCTCTGGCTACTGCTCCGGCTAAGGCTTCTGGCTCTTACTTGGCTTGCTGCTCTGGTTGAACTAACTGACACTGTTACTTCATCAATCAATTGCCTGCCCGCTGCCCCTACTAGCCGGCTACTGCTTGCTGCTCTGAACCGGTATTCTTAACTTGCTGCTCTAGTGGGACTACGGCTTGCCAACTACGCCTTTTCCTCACCGCTTGCTGCTCCGGCGACTCTACGGTTTTTTCCAGTTACTGCTATGGTTGAACTACCCGAGACTCTTGCTTAGCTTGCTATTCTGCATGTACTCGTAAGGCTGCTTGCCCTTTGTTCACTGCTGGCTACAGTTTACTGCTTGCTGATCAAGTGAAACCTGTCTGCTTGGCCTCGTAGACTACTCTAGTTACCGGGCTGTTTATAGCGCTTAAAACCGGTATTCTCGGTTTACTGCTTTGACCGAGCTACCTGGCACTGCTCCTTGCCCTGCTACCCTGGTGGAACTACCCTTCCTTCCTACCTCTCAACCTGCTTACCTTGCACTGACTTGCTTACTACCCCTATCTCTAAAGCAGCTCTTACCAACCGGCACTACACTACTACGGCTACCACTACAGCTTACTCTTACAGCTCGCAAAAGTTTGCTTGCTTCTCTTTCCCTTTCATTACAAACAAAGCGAAGTAGGCTATCCATAAGAGTTCACGATCATTATCCACGTCATTTCACAGATAAGGCAAGCACTGTGACTACCGAACTCTCATTCGTTCATAGCTATATAGACCACACAACAAGTAGGATTTGAACCTACGCCTACTGGACTCGCGAAAGACCAGTCGAAATGCCTTTTTTATTCTATTGTTGGTATCGAAGGATTGTTAGTCACCGGGGAATAAGACATCTTGAACGGCAGCTCTCACTTGGTGGGTGAATCAAGCAAGGCCTCAATCCACTTTAGGGCTAGCCAGTGATACGAAAAGAGTGCTCTCACTGAGACTGAGAAAAGTGAAATAGAGAGGTCTTACCGCAGTAAGGCACAAAAGAGGAGGAAGCATTTAAAGGAAAGGGCAATCGGAAAGGCTTTTTAGGAAGGAGGACCGGGAAGTGCAGATCTTTCTGCAACACTCTTCCGACTTGATGCCGAAGGAATTGCCGGCTGGATGACCCCCTAAGATAAGAGGAGGATATAGAAGCAGATTGAGTTGCAGGTAGGAGCGAGTCTACCCTGCAAAGCGGCTTATCGCTTATCCCCATTTTCAAATGAGGAGATCCGACGTCAAGTGCAGGAATTGCTGTCAAAGGGGCGGGAGAGTCCCCTATCAAGTAAAGGCCGTGTTCAACGCCTGCTTGACTAGCTCAAAAGGAGGCAGCTGGAGTGTGTAGATGGGCTTTGAATAAGAGTTGGGTTAACTATTTCCAATAATGCCAACGATGGATGACATTATGGACTGCCTGTCGGGAGCGTGTTACTTTTCAAAGTCTGTGCTGGTAGTGGCGGCATCCAATCCGACGGGAAGGAAGGGAAAACGGCTTTCAACACCAAAGACGGCTTGTACGAGTGGTTGGTGATGCCGTTTGGGTTGACGAACGCACCCAGTACGTTCATGAGGCTGATGAACGAGGTGCTCAGGCCGTGGATCGGTAAGTTCGCCATTGTTGATTAGTCCACTATTCTTGTCTTTAGTCGGAGTCGGCTCGAACACTTCGAGCATTTGAAAACGGTTTTTCCGTTTTGCCAGGAGTTTGAATCGGTTCGAAACCGGGAGGACGAGGGTCCGAAGGAGAGAATGCTTATTCTGATTTAGTTGCTAAATTAGGTGTAAAGATTTCCTTAGCGAAGTCTTTTATATCTGACTGCGGCTACCTCGAATTTTCTATTCCTTATCAGGAATAGGGAGGATTTCTCCCCTATCTCAGTTAGGATGATCCGGTCAGCTAGGCATTCAGTTGCCTGGGCAGCCGTGTTGAAGCATCTTGGTATTAATAGTTACAGGGTGTCACTTCGTGTGAGAGGCGCGGGTTACCGTGTCTTTTCGCGGATGCCCCTTGATATTAAGCCAGGAGTTTCCAGACATTGGCTCAGGCATACTTTAGTTATGTTCTCACCTATAGGGGTACTCCCTCTACCCTTCCCTTTGTGGTTGGCATTTCCCACTTTCGTCGGTGTGAACTGCTACCATATCGGGATGGTGAAGAGGCTGACTATCTTGTGGAGCTGTGGATGTTTTTTCCTTTGGTTCAATCCCTCCGCTCTTATTGTAGTTGGTATTACCAAGTTGCGCGCGACTACGAGCGACCGATTGAGGAACTTCCTTTCCCTGTCTACCATTCCAGCTATGTGCCCATCCCTTGATTCCAGGTATGTGGTGCCCATCCGATCCTTGTTTACCGCTGCTTTATACTATTACTGGTTTCCGTCCTTTAGTATGATCTCCTTGCTTGCCCTGTCCGGTCATATGTTCTCCTTCCCGGTCAACGGCATTGGCTATTGGCCATCCGTCCACAAATCATTTTATGTAAATCTATCTTCCCGGTTTTGAATTCATTCCATTCCTATCCCATTCCCGTTCTTCTTTCCTCTATTCTATCTTAAAATCAGTCCTTCCAACTCGTCAATCGCTTGTTCAATCGGCACAAGCAATCAAAGTTATTCGTTAGGTCCGGGGCTTCGGGAGCCGCAGCTAAGTCAATCCGCTAATTTCTTTCTTTTTGAATGAGTTCCCTGCCCGCTAGCACATCTCTTGCCCTTAATGAATGATAGTACTTGTGTAATAGGCGCATATAGGGATTGAAGTCGCGGGGTGAGGGGGGAACATACGATGCGTATAACGTGCTCATACTGACAGGTTAGGAGCTTCCCCCTGAAATAGCTAGGCTAGTCCCCTAATTGAGTATAGTAGCGTGGAGTACGGGACAATAGTATGCCATATAGTACATAACATAATTGTTAAGTAAAGCGTTCCTGCCCCTTAATCGATTTCTTTGTGACTTCCCCTGCGTCCCTTCAAGTGGCAGGCCAGGGGTCTTTGGTATCTAAATAGAGGTAGTAGCCTGTAACTACTCTTTAGTAAAGCAAAGAGCTGGTCTGGTCGTGCATCTTTTCATTTCCGGAATTACGTATAGGACATATGAAGACTTTCCTTTATTGAGTTAATAAGGAATACTGTATCAGGACGTTCTATTCCCGTTCTTCCTTTAACTAGTCGCATCTGGAATCGCTCATCTCTCTTCTTGAATCGGGAATTTCCTTTTTCCCTTTGACATAGTTAATTCGCTTTCTTTCTTTAGCAATAAGCTCTGTGAAAGCTAGCGAATAGGTCCGGGTATTAGGCCTCTCATAACTCTCGATAAGAAAGAAAAATCCGGCTATCATCGCTGGAATCAGTACATGAATTCCTTACTTTAAAAGAGTTGCCCTGCCTGCTCTCCCGCCCTGTCTTCTTTCCCGTCCCCTTCTTCCTCGAGTTCTGGAGTGAGGAGTGAATGAGCTCATCTCGATCTATGTCCATTTGTCTATTTTAGTTGAGTAAAAAGCCCTGTTAAAAATATCTTATGGAGGTACGTACCTGCCTGTCAAAACTCTCGAAATAAGGCTTTCTTTTGGGATTTCATTTTGCAAGTGTGTTATCGACTTTCATTCCACTTTAAAAAAGTATAAGTACTTCTTTCCTATTGACTTTTTGAAACGGGAGTTAAAGGTTGGAATCCGGTAAGAAATAGGCGCATATAGGCCTTCTTTTAGTAGCGAATCTGGAATAGGTCATCCGGAAACTGGAAAGTATCCCGTATCAGTAAATCTTTGTTATCTCTATCTGTCGGAAAGGGGCCAACCAGTCCTGTTGTCTCTCCTGTCGCATCTGTGTAAACTTTCCAACTGTCCGTTGCTTGCTTCTGGAGTGCAGGAACTGGAACTATCGCATCAGTCGGATCTGCATTAGTTTTGAAGGTGCTTTCCTTTGCTTGTTTGAAGGAAGGAATGGTAGCATGAGTAAGGTTAAGCAAAGAAGTAGGTGCATTCCTTGAATCTCGATCCAACCATTCCTGTATCTGTTCCGTCTGTAACTGTGTTAAACGGTGTGCCTAAATTCTGTTCTGTAAATATCTCTTCCTTCCCTTGCCTTTGAGCTCGCTCAGGTGAAGGTACAGGCAGGGGAGTGAGGGGCATCGGTAAAGCATCTGTAGCAGGCGGTAGTAAGCTCACATTCCTGTTTTTGTTAATCAAATTGGTAAGCAAGCAAGAAAACGCCCCTATCTATTTAAAGGCGTGACTAACGCGCAACGGCTTTCGCGATAGGGCGGTCGTAGATCGGGCTTGTTGGCTAACGCGCACCTTTTACTAGTCAAGGGTCTACGATCAGGTTAAATAGACATCCCTTGCTTGTTTAGTTAAGGGTCGATCTTCAAGTTGTTCCTTACTATATTAGTTATATTAGTTGTTGACTTCAATGAGGAAGGCAGCATGCCATGCCTGAGGTGCGAAAGTACGAGTGGAAATATAGCAGTAGTTATGTCAATAGTAAATTAAGTGGGGGATGTTTCAGTATTTCATGATTGATTGAGTTCCAACTGAATGAATCAAGCTGTCCTATGAGTGAATTAAGTGCATCTTGCTGTATGAGAGGGAAGCCCGCTACGGCAATTTCTCTTTACCAGCAAGCCCTGTTTAAGGTACCCCCTAATAGGGGAACCTGCCCAATCAACATCAGAATAACTCTCAATGTTGAAATAATCATTCAGTCTGTTGATAAGTCTTCAACATGGAGCTCCCTTGATATAGTCTTAGTAAGCAAGGAATCCCAATGGGGAGTCCTAGAGAATGCATGAAGTGACTCACTACACTAACTACAAATGCTATATCTGGCCGAGTCATTGTCAGATAGAGAAGTCTGCTTAATTATGCTTCTCTACCTTCCTGGATCTCCAAACAACTCTCCCTGATCCACCAATAATTGAATATTTGGATCCATAGGTGTATCAACTGGCTTAGCACCCAGCATCCTTGTTTCTAACAAGAAGTCTATTACATACTTCCTTTGAGACAAGCTGATGCCCCTTCTTGCACGAGCAAGCTCTATACCCAGAAAATACCTCAGCTGCCCTAGGTCCTTAGTCTGAAAATGCTCCTTCAGATATTGTTTTAACTCTTCAATCCCAGTGGAGTCATTGCCAGATAAAATGATATCATCAACATAAACTATCATCACAACAATCCCAGAAGACCTCCGGCGAACAAAAACTGAGTGATCAGCATGACTTCGATGAAACCCATAAGACATAACCACAATGACTTAGTTTATCAAATCACGCCCGCTTAAAACCGTATAAAGCTTTCTTCAATCTACACACTTTGCCAGACTCCCCCTGAGCAACGAATCCTGGAGGTTGCATATAAACTGTCTCCTTAAGATCACCATGAAGAAAAGCATTCTTGATGTCCAACTGGAAAAGAGGCCCATGTTGATTGACGGCCACAGAGATCAAAACCCGCATGGAGTTCAGACGAGCAACAGGATAAAATGTCTCAAAGTAATCCACACCAAAGGTTTGAGTATATCCTTTGGCAACCAGGCGAGCTTTAAGCCGTTCAATAGTACCATCCGGATGGTATTTAATTGTAAACACCCAACGACAGCCCAAAATTTCCTTTCCGGTTTGGAACCCATGTTTTACGAGTACACAAGGCTTCCATTTCTTCCTCCATAGCCTTCTTCCACCCGGGATGAGAGAGAGCTTCCTGAAAATGTTTAGGAATAGACACAGAGGAGAGAGACAAAGCGAATCCACGATACACAGGAGATAGATGATCAAATGAGACAAAAGTAGCAATGTCATACTGACTACAGCCTTTGCGAAGAGCAATAGGTACATCTGAGTCAGAAGGAAGAGAAGGAAGGCCCTATTGAGTAAAGGCGGATCTCTCGCCGAAGAATAAGATTGGTGTAATGGCTGAGTCATAGGAGGGTCAACTGCGGCTACTTTATTCCTTCTCTTGTAAACTTGAAGAGGCTTACTGGTAGGAACATCACCTGGAGCTGTAGGGTGATCAACTGAGTCATCAGTAGCAACTGGAACAGGAACAGACAAAGGAAGTGAAGAAGAAAGAGTGAATAGCAAATAATCCTCAATGATACGACCTTCATCAGAGAAATAAGGTGTGCCTTCAAAGAATGTAACATCAGCACTGATAAACCGCTTTCGAGAAATAGGATCAAAGCATTTATAACCTTTTTGAGTTCGAGAATAACCAAGAAAGACACATTTAATCGCACGAGGAGAGAGTTTATCAAGATTAGATCCCAAATTATGAACAAAAAAAACAAACGCAACCAAACGAGGAGGAATATGATTAAAGGGAGGAGATATCTTTCATAAAAGTAAATCGCAACTATTTATTGAATTCAAAGAAGATTGCGCCAATGAAAGAGGAATGCTTACCTCAGCCCCGACCTTCCTTCACTTTCAAACAAGCAACGGATTTCTTGTAAGCTAATGGCAGCCCTTTTTTTTTCTTTTACCAATGCCAATACCTATTGCAAGTGCCGTTGAAGCCAACCAATAAGGCAATTGTAGCACATCTGGATTTTGAACCTTATAATATCCCGATTCAGAAAATCCAAGCAGGAAGGAAGGTGAAGCGAAAGCTAGCCTAGTATCAAGGTGGACTCGAGCTGAAACTCTTCTTGAAATCATCCCTCTGTTCCATTGGCTTGGGAGACTTTCATGAACTAAGGAAAGAGCACCTTACCAATAGCGATAGCAAGTGCCGTTGAGGCTAATGTAGCTGCTCCAGCTGATGCAATTGTTGCAGAATAACCTGCACATCTTTCTTTTGCACCTTCCATTTTCAGATAGTCCCTTGCGCGTACTAGAGTGCTATTGCAGGACCTATAACTCCTAAACTACAGGAAAGGACAGACCGCAAGTCCATTGAATGGCGGGCTGGCTTAGCTCATGAACTCGGGAAGTAGTGGAAGGGACAGACTTATTGTGCTTGCCGTTACAGGACAGAAGAATCAAGGGGAGCGCTTATTTATTGAAAGAAAAAAGGGGGGTCGAGGTGCTTTATGTCGCTTATGAATAGAAGGGAGCCGAATTAGCCACGGGAGGATCAGAAGAACCCGCAGGCTGAAAAAAAGAAAGAATCCGTAAAAAACCTGTAATATGTTTATGAAGAAAGAAAGCAAGAGAGTGACTTACAGGAGCCGAATCCTTCTCGTGAGCGGGAGCACCCTTACTAGTAAAGGACTTTTCTACGCATGCTGCTCGTTACGTATACTGAACTCGCTCTTCGCTTGTTTCTTTCGTTGAGCTCTCTGTCTTTCGTTAGCTTCCTTTCTTTTCTGTCTTGTCTCGCTTTTATTGTTTCATGGATGAAACTCTTATTTATGCGTTCACTAACATGACTAGGGTAGACTCTAATATCCAGACACTACTCCGAGTTTACTATCGGAACTTG
This sequence comes from Pachysandra terminalis, assembly GCA_031762675.1. Classification (NCBI taxonomy): domain Eukaryota; kingdom Viridiplantae; phylum Streptophyta; class Magnoliopsida; order Buxales; family Buxaceae; genus Pachysandra; species Pachysandra terminalis. Next base: position 987,411 of record JAUPMG010000011.1, read on the forward strand.
TGATTCCGAATTTTGAATGCTTGTCCTTTCCCATTAGGACCAAACCATAGAGTCGTGTACCGATTCACATTATTAACAGCATAAACGAAGATTTTCAAAATTGTTTGTAATTTAAGTATAAGCGGGCAATCCTTTTCAAGTATTATCCAGGAAGCTCCAGCGTCTCAAAGATCAAATCAAGCCTTGGAACAGAGATGTCTTTGGTGAACTATTTCAGAATATCGGAAATGCGGTTCTCCAATGCCAATTTGCTCTTGAACAGAGTTGGTCTGCTGATAAGAAAGTGGAGTTAGATTCGGCCCTTGAAAAACTTCTGCTTTCCGAAGAAAGATTCTGGAAGCAAAAATAAAGAGTGCAATGGCTCCAAGAGGGTTTTCGGAATACTATATTCCGTCATCTTACTGCCAAAGAAAGACAGAGAATAAGCACCTTGAACAAAATGAAGAACTTGGGTTTATCACTTTGATGATATTGGGTAGGAAGCTATCAATTTCTTTCAGACATTACTTTCTTCTCAAGGTTCGGTGCTTGAAGATGAGATCCTTGATACCATCCCCTCTCTGGTCACAGAGGAAGATAATAAGATGCTTACGAGCCCTCCTAATATGGAAGAAGTTCAAAAAGTGGTTTGTAGCATGTCGGCTGATAGTGCTCCAGGTCCTGATGGCTTTCCGGGTGCTTTTTTTCAGGGATATCATCAAATATGATCTCTTCCAGCTGGTCACTTATTTCTTCGCTGAAGGTACGATCCCCCGTTCCATCAATGCTACTTTCCTTGCTTTGATTCCTAAGATTCTTCTCTGGGACTACCTCTATTTAAAGTAAAGGCCATCTCAAAAAATAATATATCTCTCATCTTCTGGATAGAGTATAAAAAAAGTGGTAGGAGATGAAAGCATTGTTATCCAGTGGAGGGCGGCTTATTTTGCTTAAACATGTTCTCTCCTCGATGCCTATACACCTTCTTGCAGGGATTCCAGCTCCAAAGGGAGTTCTTGACCAGTTGGAAAAAATGTTAGCTAACTTTAGGTGGCAGACAAAATAAAACTTCACTGGATATCTTTTGATACTATGTGCCTACCTATTCAGGAAGGGGCTTTGGACTTTATTTTCGTATGAAGTTGGCCTGGAAACTCTTAACCAAGTCAAACCTTTGGACTGCATTTTTCAAAAGAAAGTATCTGAATAATAAGCCCTTATGGTTTGCTGCTTCCAAACCTGGTTGTTCACGCACTGGGAGTGAAATCTTTTCTATTATCAGGCAACTTATGTCGGGCTCAAAAAGGTTGATTGGAAATGGAGCTAGCACTGATTTCAGGTTCCACCCCTGGCTTACAGACCTCCCTCTTATTGACCAGGCCAACTCCTTTCCTAGTTATTTCCCCAAAATCATAGATGTGCTTGATGCCCTTATTGACCAGGGCAACTGCTTTTTCAATGATATCGAAGCATTTTTGCCTAACGCAGTGGTTGATGATATCAGGAATAGTGGCATATTCAAATCTCATCATCCGGACAGGGTGACATGGAAAAACAAGAGTAGTGGGTCATTTTGTCTCAAAGCTGGTTGGGAATCGATAATAAATCGAAGAGGCGTTCAAGCTTGGACTCAATTTGGCTGGGATAAAGCCATTCCTACAATAATTAGCATTTTTTGCGTGGAAGCGGGATAAAATTCAGACGAAAGGTATCAGATTAGCAAGCAAATGCTTTTGCTGTTTACTTTGTGTATTGATCACCTCTTCATCAAGAGTGAGCTTGCTATGGAGGTTGGGAACTAGTTTGATCGCCTTTTCAATATCAGATCCTTCCAAACGGATTCCATTCAGTCCCGGCTTCTAAGATGGTTTAACAGATCTCGCAGGAGGCTGCTGCTGCCTATTTTTTCAGTTTGGGAACTCTGGAAGGATCGAAAACGTTATATCTCAACCGGCTGCTATTATTCAACAAATTACGGACTGGCTGAAAGAATGTTATCAGCTTCTTGACATTTTATCATCTGGGACGTTTGTTTTCTTCTGGATGCGCTCCACATTCATCAAGCTCGAAGTTGGGCAAAAAAGGCTGTTTTAAAACTGTATATGGAAAAGGATAAACTAACATTTTTTGTTTTCTGGGCAGGCGGAGGCAGCGATGTGGCATACATAATTTCTTTTTTATATATATATATTTTTAATTAAGAATCAGAATAGGTCCAGTCCAGGGGACAAATCAATAGGAAATGCAATTTGCTTTGTAAGAATAAGAATTCACTTCTATCAAATGAAAGAGTTTCACGGGAATTGTCTTGATCGTCGGATATCATTGAGAAATAGGAATCTTAGAAACCAGGTCTACGCCCGAGACAAGGGACCTGCGGCGACTGCCGAAAGGTTGGGTTACAGATGGCATTCAGGCAATAAAAGGATTCACTTATTATATGATAATTATCAATAAAATACAAGTCCTTTTCCTTTATATATAGATATTCTGGAAAAGTCGAAACTCATTAAAGGTATCCCTTACTTTATTTTATTCTTAAGACTCCCTTAGGAGATTCAAGATTGAGGAGGGTTAATATTAATTATCCAGGGGAATTTTAGCTCAGACAATACTACTCTATTTCTCCTTGAACCTTAAGTGAGCTACCGATCATAACTTCCTTATTCAAATTTCGAAGCGAGTGTTCAAACTTAACCATTGAAGACTAGCCCTTGAAACCTGTGGTTTGGATGCCCTTAAGCTATTATTGGATGGAAAAAGTATACAACAGATACATTCACCGATTCTGACTAGCCCAACCCCTTCTCTGTGGTTCTTCTTGTTCATTTGAATCCGCGTTGTTACTAGCTTTGTCAGTACCTTGAGTTGATCTACCAAGGCTAAGTTCTTTCTTTCATTCCTTTACCGAGCTACGGATCCAGGAGCTTCACCTTGGCGCTACAATTTGCTATAACAAGAAGAAAGCTAAAACGCTGACCTTTGAGACTGAACTTCGATGCCCTCGCCTGACGCAGCCCCCTTCTGCTTCTGCTTAATCCGTCCGTCCCGGCAAGGTCAGCAACCCCAGAACCACTCTCTTGTTTCGACCCCCCTCGAGCTCTTCTTGAAGATCTCGCTAATGATCTCACCATTTAATAGTCGTTTTATCGAGTAGATATGGAAGATCACCATTTATCACTTCTGGATATTCATATTCGGAGCCTGAGCTGATCCGAATTCTGTAATATATCATCCATATTTACCTACCTTGCGGGCGGAAATCCTATTCTTCTGAGCTATGGTTTCTTAATTGTAATTTGCTGAAACAACAACATATGTCTCCGCTTTTTTTTTTCGTCTACTTGCTGGCTCATCGCTGCCTACAGAGACGGGGTTCAGCCTCCTGGTCTGGAGGACAACCCTACAAGAAAGGAAAGCTTGCTTAGTAGTCATCAACTCAGCCGTCGAACCTTGACTTCCCTACGAAGCTTATTTATACCTATACCTTGTAACCCGGGTTACGCTCTTTAGTTCACCCCGGTTCCTTCTATTTAGATTATTCTTTATTGAAACTTTACTGGTTCGCTACTACAGGACAGGAGAGGGGGAACTCTTTCTCCTTTCTACAATAGATCTAACACTATCCCACTTTCCTAAACCTCTCTTTCTCAAGCCACCGGAGAGAGGAGACTGATTCAAAAGCAGGGACGGATACAGGTGAGCGACTTAGACTGATATTTGAACTTCGACTGCTAACAACCGGACTAAAAGCTTCCTTTGCCTGCGAGAAAGCGTTAGAACAATATATGAGGCTAGTTCTACTAGATGAGGACTTCGGCTATGATCCTTACTCAACCAGAAGGACGGATCTTTTTCGTTGCAACGCTCTACGAAACCTGCCTCGTCGCAAACAGCCGGCCTATTGAAAGTGAGAAATTTGACTGAGAAAGCTTCTATTGTTACTGTTGCAGTTCTCATTTAGGTAAAACCATGCCTCTTTTCCTCCTTGTCTGGCTAAATAGAGTAAGTTATTTCAGGTTCTTTCTTTGGTTCCAATTAGTTCTGAAGTGCTCCTTTACTCGTTATCTTTGCTTCCCAGTCGGTAAACAAGAAGAATTTCCTCTGAAATTGATGGATAGAATGATTCGCTGGATCCTGTATATTGATTTGTGTGTAGTATTTCGGACTGGTCAGGAGCAAAAAATGTGCATACTCCATGATGGATCCCGTATTCTGTTGTAACAATGTACTTCTTTCGGATAGGAAGAACTGACTGCTTTTGTTCGGATGAGACTACTTTGTCAGGCGCCTGTGACCGAGTTCATAAGCGCCTGACTTTTGTTCCGGAGAAAGTGATTAGGAAAGCAAAGTGAACCTCAACACAAAATGAAATTTAAAAAGTCTAAATATTGACCTTCATGAATGCATTTCCTATCTTCCCGGAAAGGTCAAGTTGAATACTAAAAAACCTGGTGAAAGACCTTGGTTTAAATCCTCGCGACGGAATCCCATTCGTTTGAAACAAGGATAATACCTATACAGCCCCCTTGGTAATTTATTTTATCTAGCTACGTATCTAACTTCCTCAGCAACCGGTAAAAAGTAGATTCATCAAGATCGGAAGGCAAGATCGCAGTGCTCCTGTGGTGAAACTGCAGGATAAAGATAGGAAAAGTGATGCAACGAATCCCGTAAAGGCAGCTGAAGTGAAAAAGAATTTGAGAATTTCTTATATAGGCTAGAAGGACTCCATTCTTTCCAATTCTCCTAGTTCCGAGTGAGGAATTCGAAGACAAAGAAGAAAATGAAAAAACAGATTGAGATGCAGGTTCTCGCGGACGCAATTCCATCCTCCTTGTTCTACCCCGTCCAGACAGAACTAGAACATAGGTAGTGTTAACCGCCAACAAGAGGAGCTGGTGCAGTAGTGGGAGTAATGGGATCTCTTCTTGATGATGGACAAGGCACGGCACTTTCTTCATTGACAGTGAGCAAGGTCGTTGACTTCCTTGATTCATGCTCAGTCCCCCTTCTTTCTTTCATAACCTTACCGGGAATACTAGGGAACAGAACCGCTGGAACCCATGGTTCATAAAGACGGAGCGGGGATCCATATACTAAACCCGACTCCCTTGATCAATTTCCATGGGTGAAGCTTCTGGGAAAGAGCCAGGAAAATTCCGATATCTGACCAGTCTAAACTCCTACCCTCTTCTCTATTGTACCATCTGTCCCTCCCCTCTTCTCTTTCTTGGCGAAAGGATCAAAAACAGCCATTTGAATCGATAAAACACAATTTTGACGATTCTGAATGTCTCCTTATAAGGGAAAGAGTACGTCCGGTACCCGAAGAAAGTAGGCCGGTCCGATCCGAACCCCTGGAACCAGAGATCTATTAGTGCAATTAGTGCAAGATGCGCTTTTGCTAAGGAGAATGCCCACCTTGTTTAAGCGTAAGCGGGCTATACAGAACAAAGTCTGAGTAGTCAGCTGGTAGAAAAGCCGGGAAATGGCAACCTCTAAGTTCTGAAAATTCTTGGTATTGGCTGCTCGTTATTCTATCTGTTGGACTATCCTTTTCAATCTTGGAGCTATTTGAGTGACTGGGTTAGGAAGCTATTTGAATCTATATGGAAAAGGACCCATTTCTCAGGATTCAATCCTCCTTGCTTCTTCGCTTATCACATGGCCCTTTCTCATCGAAGACAGTGAGCGACATACGAATCGTGAAATTCATTCCATTCATTCCTTGTTGGTCTCCCCTCCGATCCGATGAGTCCCTGATCCTCTTTTATCCCCCATCTATTCACTCCTAGTTATCCTAGTGAATAGAATCCCGTTCACTCATAGAAAGGAGGGCGGTCATACTCATACTATAGGGGATAAATTGCTCGCTGCCGATGAATAATGCCGGCGACTGACTACTCAACCTAAGCATAGGGCGGCTTGGGGATTTCATCAGCATCAACGTGCTCAAAAAGAGAAGATTCCGGTTTGGCCTCAGCTTGAACACTACACTTCGCAACTTCTCCCTTTCCTTAAAGCATCTTTTTCGATAGCTTGAACGGAGTGTTTCCTCTCTTTGGTTCTTGAACCGGGAATGAACTCCCCGCTTGGAGCAGGACTAAAACGTGCTATATGGGCATTGTCGCTGCCTCAAACGCATTCTCTTATACCAAACGAAGCCCGGTCCCGGCTGTAACTACCGATTGGCAAACTACTTATAGCTTTCCTGGCACAAGCAATTCCACTATCTATGTGACTGTTCTTTACCAGCGCCTAGAATCATCATGCATAAAAAGAGCATTTCTTCGATATGGGATACTTGTTTGTTAAAACTCAAAG
>JAUPMG010000011.1:1016319-1027934 GCA_031762675.1 Pachysandra terminalis
AAACCAACTCCTTAGGGGACTATGGAAGAACCTCCTTTAACCAAGCCTTCTGACTGACAACCAATCTAAAGAGATGAAGAAATGGGGATGCTAGAAGCTGATTTCTCCACCACAAGTCTGCCAAAATCGAATATTGGAACCAGACCCCAAACAATAACGCACAAAAGGATAAAAAGAAAGGGGCTATATTGGAAATGGATTTCCATGGGTTGCTACTGTACACCTTTGCCTTTGGGTTCACATTCCTACCATTTTGGTATTTACTATATTTACTTGCAATCACTTTATGCTACAAATGCTCTTTGCCCATCCCAAATCTCCATAACCACTTTCCCAATAAAGCCGGATTTCGACTATTGGTGTCTCCCAAATGATTCTCCTTTTATCTTCAGCCTTACACACCTTTTTTCACTTCACCAAGTGATCCTTTTTTATTCCGCTTCCCTCCCAAAGAAAAATTCCACATGCAATCTTTCAATCTTTTGTACCAATTTGTAAGGGGCTCTAAAAATGGAGAGGTAATAGATGGAAGATTAACGAAGGAGGCATGAATAGGGATGACACGACCTCCTAGGGACGTATATCATCTTTTCCATGACGTAGTCTCTTCTCCATTTTTTTAAAGGAACCAACACTTTTATCCTCCTAGAATTGTCTCCCAAAGGCACACATAAATACTTATGTGGCCATTCTGCTACCCCGACAAAGGCATACTTCTTCAAAGTATCCTGGTTTACATGGATCCCTAATAGATTGCTTTTTGCTAGATTCACCTTCAACCTCGATACCGTCTCACATTTCAGAATACACTTAACCCTGAATATCTGCTCGATTGAAGCCTCAAGGAACAAGGTTGTGTCATCGGCAAACTAAAGATGTGAAATTGGAACTCCTAATCCCTCTCTAAAATTATCCACAAAACCCCTCTCCTCTGCCTTAACTAGGAACCGGCTAAGCACATCGCTCACTAGGGTATAGAGAAATAGGGAGAGGGGATCCTCCTGGCGGAGGCCTTTAAATGAGGGAAAGAAACTAGCTACACTCCCATTCAGGAGGAATGAAAAGTTGATGTTTCTCATGCACCTGCCTATCTACTTATGCCATCTAACCCCAAACCCTTTCCACTGGAGCACAAAATCCAAGAAATCCCATTCCACTGTCATATGCCTTCTCTAGATCTAGTTTGCACACAAAATGAGCCAACCCTGACCTATGTCTCTCGTCTATGCATTCATTTGCAACCAAAGCATTGCCCATTATCTTTCTATCTTGAATGAAAGCACTTTGGTTATGAGACACCAAAGCCCCTGTGACCTCTCTCAATCCTAAGGCAAGGGCCTTTACAATTTTCTTAAAGAGACATGTCACTAAACTAGTAGGCCTAAAGGCCTTAATCTCAATGCCAATATCTTTTTGGGAATTAAGGCAAGAAAAGCATTGTCCATGATTTATCTACCTTGAATGAAAGCACTCTGGTTAGGAGACACCAAAGCCCCTGTGACCTCTCTCAACCCTAAGCCAAGATCCGTTGAAATTATCTTGAAGAGACATGTCACTACTCACTAAACTAATCGGCTTAAAGTCCTTAATCTTAATGGCACTATCTTTTTTGGGAATCAAGGCAAGAAAAGTTGCATTTTGTGGACTTTTTGATCACCCCACTCCTATAGAATTCCAAAACTGTATTAGGTATTCTTTTATCACTTCCCAACAATCTTGGAGCACTGCCATTGTAAATCTATCCGTTCTTGGGCCTTTTAATGCTCCATTCCAAAGACTACCTGTTTCACCTCCTCCATCTTAAATTCCCTTTCTAACCAAAGTCTCATACACTCCTCGATTCTTGGACAATCAAACATACTAATCGAATTCTTATTCTGACCGGTAAATACGTTTGTTAAAGTTAGTTAAAGACTTAAAGCTCTTGTGCCCCCTCCCTGCCCTTCACAATTTTCCCATCCACCAACAGTCTTTGGATCTCATTTTTCTTCTTTCCCATTTGCAATCTTGTGAAAAAATTTGGTATTCCAATCCATAAGGCCCTAGAGTTCCGACACCAAATCATCTTCTCACTTCTGAGAATATCCTCCAAATCACTTTTTAATCTCTTTCTCATCTCTAACTCATTCACCTCCAAATTTCTCAAATTCTCTTTCTTGTGAAGCCTCTTTTTCTCCTCAATGATTAGATGTTTCTTTTGAGCAATATGATCACAAATCTCCTGATTCTACTTGTTGACTTTCCCTTTCACCACTTTCAAGTGTTGCATAAACCTCAACCCAACCCAGCCTGCCCTACTACAATCATATCAGATCATTACTTTTTAAACAGTTCCTTGAATTAGGGATGGGAGAGCCACATGTTATCAAATTAAGAGGGGATAATACCTCCAAGGCTAGGCTCAGTTGACAACAAAATTGGTAAATGATCTGAAGCGATCCTCACCAATGCTGACTATATTTCCTACAATTGAGTATATATATTTTACTTTATCCTATAAAACTCTAGGTGCAATAAATTATTATTAAGCTTATGCTTGTGTGTATATATATGAGAGGAATATGAAGCTTACTTATGCCCCATCTATAGATGAGGGGAATAGGATTGGCAGGTCTTTTATTGGATATGAGTTCTCTCTTTCTGGGAAATCTGCTTCAGAGATAATTGTTGTATTTGTAACAGAGGGCCTAATAGGTTGGAGCTTTGGATTGTGTATCCAGCTATAATTTATTTGCTCCATGTGTATGATGTTGGTTTTTGTACTCCATGTGTATGATGTTGCTTTTTGTACTCCATGTGTATGATGCTGATTTTTGTACTCCTGGCTTAATTTTGAACTTTGAAGCAATATTTTATATCTGTTTTTACTGTATTTTAGCAATGGTTCTTCCTGAACTCTCCCCAGATATGAAGAAGCCAAAACAAAAGGTATTCATAGCTATGACAGGGATTTGGAGGATGTCATTGATAGGCTCATCGTTGAGTGTGATCGGAAAATTGCAAGAGCACTTAAGCGTCTTGAAGATGAGGATGCTAAAGCTGCTATTGCTATTTCTGTGTCTGAGGTTACCCAGGTAGATGTTTAGGACTTTTTTTTTTTGGCTATCTTCTTAGCTGTACCTTACTGATTTCTTTTCAAAAAACAGACACCTGAGGTATTTGAGTTATCAAAGCAAATCAAGGAGAAGCTAAAAGAAGTTGATCAACTTGGTATTATTTTTTTTTTTATCAGCTATACTTAATAATTCCTATCTTTTTTTTTTGTTTTGTTTTGTTTTGTTTTTGTTTTTTGGGAGATGATTTATTTGTTAGTAATGCATATTATCTATGGCCCATTTTGACTTAGCTGGCTTTGCTAAATTTAATCTTATGATTGTTTGTACAGTCATTACTTTCTTTCTATTCCTTATTTTGGTTCAAATATGTTCATGTTTATAGAATATTTATGTTTTCACAGGTTGAGGTTGCCCCATTTGCTTTTATCGAGTTTGCAACTGTGTTTCTGGTTCATATGTTCGTTGTAGTGTCGTTTATGATGCTTTGTTTGATAATTTTTTTTAATATTCATAAAGGATAAATAGTGTGCCCTAAATGTTGTATCAAGCAAATCACCGACCTGTGAATTATTTGAGGGTATCTGTAATCCCTTTCCGGGGTAGCAGTGTAAAATCTACGGACTTCCAACCGATAAATCTTGTGTAGTTCATATGAAAGATTACATTTTTTTTCAGTCCACGAGATGTTTTAATGCGTTTTGATAAAGAAAGAAGATCTTTATTGACTGTTATCGTTGGTAACAGGGTCATTTGGAGAGCTTGTAACCATCACCAAATCTTGTGTGGTTCATATAATTATAGTCATTTTTGTTCTTGTGGTGCTCTAGTGTGATTTGTTAAAAGGGTTAAGACCTTCCCTGACCAGAAAGGTTGAGAATGCAGACATCTTGGTGGCTGCCTTTGGATTATAATTTGGAGAAATTTCCTATGTTTCTTGGATTCCTGTGGCAGCAGCGTCTTTTACATTCCTTTTGTGTAGTTTGGTGAAATGCTGTGAAAGGTAGTTGACCTCATGGGAAAGAACCAATAACCCAAAGAAGGCTATTGTACATTCTACTTCATTTCATTACTGAAGAGAAAAAGCTGGTGGTGACGGTATTGTAGACAACACCTATTGTGTGACTCCGTTGGTAAGGAAGAGTTCTGAAAAGTGTTGAACTTATATTAGGGTGGTCTATAATTTAGTTTCTGCTTGTTGGTTACATAGTAGAAATTGTGTGTGTATGTTTGTTGTTTAGATTTGTGTTATCTACTCTAGATGCCCTCATGTATGGTTGTAAGTGACTGAACAAGGCTTGGTGATAGCTAAAATATATAAATTAGTTTGGAACTAGGGCAACCCTGCATAGTTTTATTTAGGTCTGTTTGATTAAAATGGAGAAGTTCTCCCATTAAGGATTGTTCAAACATGCATAGGACATCCGAGAGGTGTAAGCATTGAACATTTGAACTTAAAGAATCTGATTTTTTTAATTTTTGTATTGTTATTTTAGTGATTATTTTGTATTGTTATAATTTAAAAAGATATGCTAAAACTAAAAATAAGTATATTCATCTTATGGATTGAAATACTAGCCATAGATCATATAAAGATAAGGCGATCTGAACATATAAGTGTTAAATTACAAATTAGATTTTTTACATTATTTAATTATTATTTTTATCATATAAAGATATATTCAAATTATGTAATACCTTCCGGCATCTGTAGATTGTTCATGTAAATTTAAGATTACTGTGTTAAATATGTGATAAATTAAAAAAATATGATCAATATCTTGCCAATTAGATCATTATTTATATTTTTTTGATTGATAATGAAGATTTTTATTAGATGAAACGAGAGAATAATAATAGTAAAAGTGAGAAAGCAACTATTTTGGTGATACGATGGTACATTCTTCATGTTGCTATATGTTGGGGTTAGGGAGAGGGAGCAACTATTTTGGTGATATGGTGGTCCATTCTTTGTTTTGCTATATTTTTTTTTGATGAATAACCCACAGATTATATTAAAATGAAAGAAGGAAACAGATAACAGAAATCCAAGGAACAAGAAAAACCGGGTGCACAAGATGGGCACCGGGAAAACAGAAGTAAATAAAACAGAAAATGCAGCAGCCCCGAGAAGGAAAGGGCACTAAGCAACAAAAACACCTGAACCCATAGAGTCACTCTCACTCTATCACCGATCATCTCTGCTGATGGAACACCCACAAACAAATCCTCTCTGCTTGTCCCAGGGAGTTTTTGAAGGGAAGGAAATGGTCATCCATGAAGTATGCATATTTGTTACAAGTATTTTAGTGGAGATGATTCTTATATTTAATGAGTTTGACGAATATTCATTCTTAGATTTGGTGGAGAGGTGGGAATGGGTATTGATGGTTGGAGTTAAATTTATATTTTTTTAAGCTCACTTGTTATTGCTATTTCCTAAAAGGTAGCGACTATTGGTAATCTGGTGGTCCATTCTTCGTTTTGCAATATTTTGGGGCATTATGAAGGAAAACAATCAAAGAATTTTTAAAGGGATGGAAAAGGTCATTCATGAATTTTTTTTTGATAAGTAACGACATTTCAATAATCATCAAAATGAAAAGCAAAATAACACTTACAAGGAATCGCGAACTGTGAACCCAAAAGGAAAAAGATAGCGAAAATCATAAACAAGATAAAAATAAAAGCTACCAAAAGGGCCAGTCATGAATTATGCATGTTTATTAGAAGTATTTTAGCGTAGTTAGTTCTGATATTAATTATAAGTTTTTGTAGTTCAATTGTACGTCATTACTCATCCCCCAAACATTATGAGCCCTTTGTTTTTGATGTTACGAATGATGTTGGGTAAAAGATAATTATTTTGGTAATTTTTAACATTGTTCTCAAATAAGAAGATAATTTTGCTTTGCTTTGCTTTACTTTGATTCTCTTTTGAAATTTTTAACATCTCCATTTGAAATCCAGAATAAATGGTCATGTTTTATTCTAAGCAATACATTCTACCGGGTAAATTTGAAATTTGTAGAAGGGCTTTTGGAAGAGGTGGTATTAAGTTTTTGAGACTTGATTTGGGGCTTCTACTATGGGTGCGTTATTTTTTTCATTTATTGTTATTGTTGATTCTTTGCTGACAAAAATGAGAAAATCAGAAGTTGCTTCTTTGTTGTTTTGCTGTTGGCTGAAAGTGCTTTTCTATTTGAACCATATCTAATAAACTGTTTTTTTTTTTTTTTTCTCTGTTGAAAAGGAGAATTTAAGCTTCTCTCCTTCATCCAATGACTTTACAAATTACTACAATAAAGAATTGACTCCTTCATCCCATAGCATTGTTATATTCCCTTTGCCTTTTCTTTTTGATCATTAACAACAATTTCATTAATCATCAAAAAAGAGTACAGATAAAACTAAGAATCACGATGTGTGATTCAAAAGCAAACAGAACAGCAAAATAAATTACATAAAGAAAGACAGGAGTTAGGAAGAAGAAAAAAGAAAGAAAGAAAGCTGTACAAAATTTATCCATCTGTTATCTCAATCTCCTCTCCCCTAGGCAAACCAGCTCCAAAATCTACTCTCTCCACACCTCTTCTAGTCCAAGCATTTGCAACATCATTTGCTGATCTCAAAACATGACTAAAGGATATATCCAACCCGTTGGAAAGATGGTGAGCATGTCTAATCCAGTGAGCATACTTCCAAGGATATCTATCATCACTTGTCATCCACGAAATAACCAGCAAAGAATCCCCCTCGACTTGTAAAGACTCCAGATTCAGCTTTCTAGTTTCAACCAATCCGGCAATCAAAGCTCTTAGTTCAGCAGTGATGGAGTCCGCAATACCAATCGGTCCAGAAAAAACATGTATAATATCACCATCTGAATCCCTGAACACTCCCCCAATCCCAGATCTTCCTGGATTACCCAAAGAAGAACCATGAAGTTGAGTTTAATACAACCCCTAATCGGCGGCTTCCATATCATTACCTTCTTCGTAGATCTTAACGAGGAAAGAATCAGCTCTTACCAATTTCTCACATAACATCCAAAGATATACCCTTGAATTCCTGCCTTACATACATCCAACTAGCCACCATACCCACAATAGAATCGATAAGCCAAGAGAAAGAGCCTTGTTCCTCCTCCAAAATGCGCCTATTCCGCTCATGCCAAATAACCCATATGATCGAAAAGAAGAGTGCCTCATAAAAAATCTTGCCTCTTTTCCCAAGACTCCGAAATCGCCATTGATCACGCAACTCTAAAATGTGTTCCGGTAGAACCCTATCCATCCCCATCAATTGCATAAAATGCATACAAATTCCTATAGCCACTGAACATGAACAAAAAGATGATCCACTGTCTCCCCTTGATTCCTGCACATGAAACAAATATGTGGGGAAATGGCCATATTGCCTCTCCTCCTTTGGAGCATATCACATGTATTTATACGATACAGTATAGCAGTCCAAGCAAATAATCTCACTCTTATTCATTAAGTACTAAGTTAATGACTTAAAACAGTTATTTATTAAGTTAAGACTTAACAAATTAAAATCATAAGTGGAGAGTGGGTCCCGCTAGATGAGGTGGGTGCCCTTCTCGATCAGTGGCGATTTCCAGGATTGGGAGTGAGAGGTAGATTGATGTATTAGGGGGTATGGCATGCAACACTCTGGGTTCTATGTGGGGAGAGGAACTTGAGAGTGTTTGAGGATAGGAGTAGATCGACAGGGTCGATTATTGAGGCTATATTGTCGATGGTTTGTTCGTGGTTGGTGCTTCTCCCTGCATTCAGGGGATCTCTATGTCTGATCTTTTTGCGGGTTGGTCAGAGGTTCCTCTAACATCTCCACAGGTCCTTCAGTCAGTGGCTCAGTGGCACCCCCCACCTGTGGGGATTGTTAAAAGTAAATTTTGATGGATCTTCTCTAGCGAACCCGGGGACTTCAGGGATCGGGGGGGGGGGGGGGTGTTGCGGGATCATTGTGGTCAGATTATCCATGCTTTTTTTTGGACCGGTAGGGATTGGTGATTCTATGAGGGCCGAGCTATTGACCCTTCTTACTGTTGTTAGGGAGGCAGGTCGTGTGGGTTGCAATTAGGTGGTATTCGAGGGGGACTGCATCTGTGATTTCTTGAATGTCTGGTCCGGTGAGCAGCCCCCGGAGGTACCTTCATCTCGTCCGACTGGCGAGGAATTGGTGCAGTCTGTCCCAGGCATCTTTCAGGCACATTCTTAGATTGGCTAATGGCGTGGTTGACCGTTTAGCCAGGGATGGGGTAGCCAGAGAGGAGATGTTTGTGGGTATTCCGACAGTTGAGATGATTGGGGATGGAGGGTGAGATTTGAGCTACGGGCCTAGGCCCTTGGTTTTAGCCCCTTCAGCCTACTATTGGGGGCTGTTGTATTTCTCCTCTCTTGCTGTTCTCCACTGGTGCTTAGCTTTTGCCCAACTTTTCTTTTGCTTCGATATTTGTACTTTGCCTTTCTACTTTATTTATATAATGTGCTGGTTATTCATCAAAAAAAAAAATCATAAGAATAATAATTTAAGATGTAAATAATAATTAACTTTTTTAAACTCTATGGAGTATGGACTGTAGTTAAGACTAAAAAACCCTGAATAAATTATGAAATACCATCTTTTAGTCTTCTAATCGTCCCTTCTTCTCCCATCATCTTCTCCATGACAACTCGACTTCCGATTCTAAGTTTCAAATAGTGGAGGCTTCTCCAGTTCTTCATCCTCGTTAAGGTTTGAATACAATCCTCTCTCTCTCGTTGGTTTTTTGCCTTTTTTTTTTTCTTTCAATAAAGATACTTATATGTTTGCCCTCTCACCCTCACACGCATCTCATTGGGTTTTTGATTTTTTTTTCTTACAATATAAATACTTATCAGTTATCTTTCTCACCCTCACTCACACGCACTGACACAGGGTACGACCCTCTCTCTCTCTCTAACATAGACTGTTGAGACTTTCATGAGCCGAGTTGAGCCTGAGCCTGAAAAATTGTATCAAGCTTGAGCCGAACTCGAGCCTTATCCAAATTTTACGAGCTCGAGCCTAGCTGGCCGATGCTCGGCTCTTTTACAGTCCTAGGTTGATTTGCCTAGCTTGAGACCCTCCAGGATGTGTTCATTGATAGCTCTACTCCAGATTCTTTATTTGGTCCCTCGAGGCTAGGGTGTCATTCTACACTAGCTCTTTCTTTGCCGCCTTTCGTCAGGATGCTAATGATCCTCCACCCTTTTTCGGTTAGGATGTTGTGGAAGCCTCATGTTTCCCCCAAGATTAAAGCCTTTGTCTAGACCGCCATCTTTTATGAAATAAATACTTGTGATGAATTGGGCCCATTCCCTAGATATGTTTTTCATGTGTAGGTTAGGTAGTGATTTTGTGGACCATTTGTTTCTTCATTGCAAGGTGGTGAGATTGATTTGGCTCTTCTTTCTTCGATAGATACACCTCGAATGGGTGATGCCACGGAAGATTTCCTCTCTCCTGGATCAGTTTAGATTCCTGGGTATGGGAAAGAGGGGTCAAATGATGTATTAGGCATTGTTCATGGCAGTTCTGTAGGGGATAAGGAGGGAGAGGAACAAGAGAGTCTTCAAGGATAAGGTTTCAGGCTTGTCAGGCTTACAGTCGATCATTGATTCGATTGTATTCTTGGTAGCCTAGTAGATGGTAGTTTTACCATAATAGTTCAGAGGCATCTCTGTGGTTGACATCTTGAGAGGATGGATTGATGTGACACGATCCTCCCCTTGGCGGGATTATTGTAGTTCGGTGTGGATTCCTTCATGTGATGGAGTCATCAAATTGAACTTTGATGGACTGTCTATTGGGAACCCAGGCTTGTACGGGGTGGGTTTAGAGATCATCACGGCCACGTTTGACATGCATGTATAGGTCTGATCGAGGAGGGAGGCTCTTTTTGTGCGGAGGTCCTTGCTTTAGTCACTGGTTGGAGGGAGGCTAGTGTTCACGGTTTTACATCGGTGGAGGTGAAGGGAGACTCCTCATCTGTGATCTCTTGGATGGGACCTTCCGGAGTGTGTCCCTGGCGTTTCATTCACTTGGTGTGGCTGATTTTCTTGTTGTGCATTGGACTGGACATTCCGTTCATTCATAAACCCAGTTCAATGAACGAGTTGGCCGACAGGCTAGCAAGGGGGAGGGAAGACTAGATTGGGCTTGCTATTAGGGCAGTCAACGGCATATACTCTTCTTGAGGATGGATGAGTACTGATAGGACGACATGTGTTCCTAGAGTTCATTACCTTTTGTTATGTGTATATCTTGTTTTTTTGTGTTTCTGCATTTTGGTCCCTTCTGTTGATCCCATCGTTATTCTTAAAAAAAATTGTTAGGTATTAACCGAGGAAGAAGCAGAATAAAACTTATTGAAAAAGTGGTCGCTTGAAAGGGTTGTCTGACGTCGACTTGAGTCGGTCCTCGGGGATGGTGGAGATTTTCATGCTTTCATCTTGTCTTATCTTTTCATGGCTTCACGTATTGGGATGCAGGACTGAACTCGTTTAGAAGTTTTGTTCTTTTTGAAGCAACTTGATATTGCTTGTAACAAAAAGCAATATTGTTGAGACAGAGGAAGCAACATTGTTTCCCTTTTTGCTTCTAGAAAGTACTTCTATATTTTGTTACCAAACACTACCTTCCATGGAGAAAGTACTCCTTTGTTGTCACAAGCAAAGAAGTTGAAAGCATAACAAATGCATCCTGCGTCTTCTATATAGAGTTAGGAGATTTAGGTAGAAGTTTCTGGTCGAAGTATAAAGTTTTGAAAGTTTCTCCCAGAACTACTATAAAAACAATATTAGTTGGATTCATTGTCAATATATTCAAAAATTGTGATCTTTTTATGGTTGAAATGATTTGAAAATTTTCGTTCATTCTTTTTGGGACCATATTGAAAAAGTATGAGCATCTCTAAATTAAGATATCAAACTTGGAGAAGTTCCCATCTGTTTTTTATTGGTAACTAAACTGTTTTATAATATATATATATATATATGTATATATGTTATTGAGTATAATGGGATTATGCGAGAAATATACAAAAGGGGTAGGGCTGTATGTACCTGAAAGGTATACAAACAGGCTAGCCTACAATAAATTGGCATTTTATAAGATAATTGTAGCACCCAAGTGATCCAACCCATCTTCCTCTAAAGAGTCTGAAATTGAAACTCCCTTAAATTCAGGAAGAATTGAAACCCATTGAATCACTATAAATCTATCTTTTTGAGTCCAAATTAACCTTGTGTTCGTTCTTTCCCCTAAAAATATGCTGTTCTCCCTGCCCAAATAGTCCGATAGATTGTGGCTAGACACATCACCCAAAGTAATGTCTGCTTGCATCTGCCTTTTTTCCAGCCCAAGAAGTATCTCTTTGACACCATCGGTGTGGCCAATTGACGTTGAATGTCTTTTAATAGAGTGAGCAAAGATTCAAGGTCACCTCATAACTCGCAAGAAGGTGATCCACCTACTCCAAATCTGCTTTACACAACGTATCTACTATGAATG